>CM064487.1:129171638-129400995 GCA_032716605.1 Paralithodes platypus
CCTCAGGCATCTAGAAACATAAATAATTATGTGGTGATTAACTTTTTGCTCCTGAATAATAAGGAGGAATTTCAAAGTTATTAACCCGTTTACTACTAGAGATTCTTCGTAAGCTGGAAAACAATAACTACAAATCAGTTTCAATGGATTAAGGGGAGGTATTTAGTTTGTTACCTAAGTTTTCATCAAGCTTAAAATTACACCCCCTAGACCTCCTTTCAAGATAAATTTGTACATTTTTAGGTAGAAAAAGTTCCCGGCCGGAGGCCGGTTGCTCTTAAATTACAGGCTCGCTATCGCTCGCCAGGAAAAAATCGACACCTTAATGGCACGAAAGGTCTTAAAATTGACAGAAATGGGGCAACATGTCTTAAAATGTCAAAACTACTAGGGAAAACGTCTTAAAATCTCAAAAAGCAATGGGGCTAAACATGAGGGAGAAACGGGTCCAGAAAAAAATCCCTCAAGTGGAAATCTCCCCTTAAAGTCTATCTATATGAATATATGAATATGTGTGTGCATTCGTCTGTTTGGGTCCCTCTAGTCTCAACTCCTTGGACTATATACAGATGCAAACTTCATTGGGTTGCTCATTTGTTTTTATTTTATTTTATTATTTTTATTTTGTTTAAGATAAATCGCTTTGAACAAACATTCAGATACATAGTTGTTGTTTTTTCTTTGACTCTGCAGGGTTTTTTCTTTGACTCTGCAGGGTTTTATATAACTTAATTATAATCATACACTATACAATATGCATGCATAAACTGAGAAAGGACATTGTCGTGCTATTAATTAATAATCGTATAAAATGCCCTGCGATTAGTAACGAGACCCCCAAAAAGACATCATTGTTGTTGTATCTCAGTGTATTAAATAACCTCCCTACACCCCACCACCACCACCACCACTATCACATCAAAGCTACATACCCACACGTGCCGTTCACCACACTAATGTCGGTGTCACACGAGTGCTTTTTCCATCAATTTTCCATGAGCAAGTATTTTCTCGTATTATTTCGGAACATTTTCACACTGGTATCGGTAACTAGTATGTAGGTAGATAATGTTAGTCGGCTAAATTTTAATAGAGTGTAATTTTTTAAGCTTCCAGATCATAATTGCCTATACAAAATGTTCGGAAAAGAGCTCGTGTGACTCTGGCTTAACCCAACAATCAAAGGCTAGTCAAAGCTGAGGATGTGGGTCAGCCTCATGCCTCACAACACTGCTTTACAAGTGAATCGAAGCCCAACGTGAATGCAGCCAGTCAAAGTTTGCTACTCGTGTTCAAAGCTGAAGCACTGTTGTGAATAGTGAGGCTCTCTAGACTCAATGTGTGTAGTACTGTCCACACATCCAGCTGTTGCAGGGATAATGGTACTTATATTATCAATATGTATGTATAGAAATAGACAAACGTATATTGATCGTTTGCAAGCAAAATACTAAATTCAACTGATATTTGTTAATTTAATATATATAAGAATAAAAGTAAAAATGGCTTGCACATAAATAGTTTTGTAAAAGCTGGACGCTTGGGCAACCGCATGAGGGTTGTTGTTGTTGTTGTTGTTCCCCAGGCTGCCTGGTCGAACAGCCCCAAGGTCCCGAGCAAGGCCAAGGCCATAGAGCGCCCCCACAAAACCCTCCCTGCTTACTACTAACAAAGCCCGAGTGAGACCGAAGCCACTCTAAGGCAGGGAGCTGAGGGGGGCGCGGAAACGCCCGGGAAACCAAAGCCCCACCCAAGGCCCTGTGCCCCTCAGCAATTATGAAGGGAAAGTTGAGGGGGTTGACCGCATGAGGGTAATATATAATTATGATAGGCATCTGTTGCCATACTCCTGAGTATGTGCGAAGTTAGAATATGTACAATTCCATATCGAAACCAGCTAAAAAGAAGTTAGTATTGATTTACGATATAATTATTTGTATGGACTATTTTATAATGTCAAACTTGCAAATTAACAAACCAAAACTTATACGAACACAGTAAAAAGACAAAACAACTAATCAAAGTCGCTATGTGGAAACAACGCCTAAGTAAAATAGTAATTTATAAATAAAAGAACACAATCCACCACATAGGGTGTACATTATTACATGAGCAAGTTAATCTAGTTCCCAAGCAAACTAATCGCACACATAACAACGCACTCTCGTCACGTTCAAGGAATTAGTCAATTTGGGAAGTCGGGAGCGTTCTGGTAAATTTGACTAAACTCTGCATAAATAAAGAAACTACAATTAGTGTCAACATTTTCTATTAAAATCAAATGTACAACTTGACAAGACATTAACAATAGTATAAAATACAAATGGCTATTACTAACGATAGTGCATTTTGTTTAATATGATGTTTGCTTATGGAAAATGTATTTACTTTGTTCGTGATTTGGAATGTCACTGTTAATACAGTGGGCCCTAGATTTCTTTTGTAAACCATATATATTTGTCTGTTAACAAAGTTCATGATTATCACAAAATATGATATATGTTTATGTTTTACCTGACTTCCTTCAAACTAAAAAAAATCCACCCAGACCCTCTTCAATAAAGCTAAATTTGTATACGTTTCGATTGAAAAAAAAAAAAACCACATACACAACAATCGACACCTTAATAGGGTGAAACGTCATATAATATCCAAACAAATGGAGCGAAACAGGGGAGGTCCAAACATACCTGCATCGTACCAAATAGGGTTAAATAAACTTCGTAATGAATATACTGCTAATAAAATTAATGTAATACTAAGATTTGAATCAGTCTGTGATAACTTGGAAAACGTCTGGGCAGAATAAAGCCGGTATCACACGAGCGCTTTTTCCCACAACATTTATCATCAACACTGGTCTGGCAGCTTATGAGGTAAACATGTAAAATATGTCGGTTACCTAAATTCATATACCATCAGTCCAGTTTCCGATACCAGTGCAAAATATTCTAGAAATGTTGCCAGAAATGTTTTGATCATCGAATGTTGACTATATAATCTTTCGTGTGATACCGGCTTATTAACTGTATTAGAGTGTTTACCGTATTGGAAGTGTTGTTGGTGGTGGTCTAGAGGAGGAGGAGTGTACTGTATTCAAGAGTGTACTGTATTCAAGAGTGTACTGTATTCAAGAGTGTACTGTATTCAAGAGTGTCTTGTATTCAAGAGTGGCTTGTATTCAAGAGTGTCTTGTATTCAAGAAGGTACTGTATTCAAGAGTGTGCGGTATTCAAGAGTGTACTGTATTCAAGAAGGTACTGTATTCAAGAGTGCACTGTATTCAAGAGTGTACTGTATTCAAGTGTAATGTATTCAAGTGTACTGTATTCACGTTTAATGTATGCAAGTGTACTGTATTCAAGTGTACTGTATTCAAGTGTACTGTATTCGAGTGTATTGTATTCAGGAGTGTATTGTATTCATGAGTGTACTGCATTCAAGAGTGTACTGGATTCAAGAGTGTCTTTTATTCAAGAGTGTCTTATATTCAAGAGTGTACTGTATTCAAGAGTGTACTGTATTCATGAGTGTACTGTATTCATGAGTGTACTGTAATCAGGAGTGTAATGTATTCAAGAGTGTACTGTATTCAAGAGTGTACTGTTTACATGAGTAAACTGTATTCAAGAGTGTACTGTATTCAAGAATGTACTGTATTCAAGAGTGTACTGTATTCAGGAGTGTACTGTATTCAAGAGTGTACTGTTTATATGAGTAAACTGTATTCAAGAGTGTACTGTATTCAAGAGTGTACTGTATTCAAGAGTGTACTGTATTCAAGAGTGTACTGTATTCAAGAGTGTACTGTATTCAAGAGTGTACTGTTTACATGAGTAAACTGTATTCAGGAGTGTACTGTATTCAAGAGTGTACTGTATTCAAGAGTGTACTGTTTACATGAGTAAACTGTATTCAGGAGTGTACTGTATTCAAGAGTGTACTGTATACAAGAGTGTACTGTAATCAGGAGCGTACTATATTCAATAGTGTACTGTAATCAACAGTGTACTGTAATCAGCAGTGTACTGTTTTCAGGAGTGTATTGTATTCAGGAGTGTACTGTGTTCACGAGTGTATTGAAGTGTGTACTGTGATCAAGAGCGTACTGTATTCATGTGTGTAACTGTACAGTATTCAAGAGTGTACTTTGTTCAAGAGTGTACTGTATTTAAGCGTGGACATTGTTTATTATAGTCAACAGTGTAATATAGTCAAGAATGTACTGTATTCAGGAGTGTACTGTATTCAAAGACCTGTTATAAATGAGAGTGTTGTGAGCGTAGCAGGCTCGGCAGTATGGTTGTGGTCGGGGAAGCAAGAGTAGGAGAATGATTTATCGCGCCGGAAAAAGAGGCAGAAAAAAACAGTCTGAGAACTTCTCCCCAGATGGGCAAAGTTCTCCCCGGCCATATTAATCACGGCGTTTTTTCTGTCCTCACCTCCCCCTATTGTTTGCTCTCTAAAAACAGCTTCACTTATATAAAGGGGGCCCGGGAAGTCAATTTCTTTATGGTTGAGAGCCAAGTGAGAATGTTGGGGTGCCTGGCCTTGAAGGGAAAGAGAGAAGGGTCTGGAAAAGTGGAAATTAATGTTCTGAGAAAACAAGGTGGTCCTAGAAACGTTAAAATAAGGAAGGGCAAGAATGGCAGGGTTAGGTGAGAAGTTTTATGAGATGGCAGGTGAGGGGAACATTATGATAAAAACGTGAAAAGATTCTTGAAAAATAACAGGGTTCTGGAAAGGAGAAAAGGAAAGATCTGGAAATGGAATTTCCGGAGATAATTCAAAAAGTGGATAAATGTCTAAGGAGGTGACAAGATTTAGAATATTACAGAGGTTCTGGATAATTAATTTTCATTTTAGTTTTGTCCGGGTGGATGGGACTTGTTAGCTTTGGTTGGACACCCATCTAGGGGAGACCTTATAAAAATCCGGGTGGATGGGACTAGTCAGCCTTGGTCGGCAACCTGTCTAGGGGAGTAAACCTGATACAAATCGGTATTGCTTACAAAAGGGTGAAGCAGGTTTGTGGGTGGACTAGCCGAACACCACTGTAGAAAAATAATGCTAAAAATATACATAGAGGGTCTCGGGGTCGGACGGGTCCTAAATTGAGTGGTCAATCCTGTAAGTCCTTCAGTAAACTGGCAGGGGTTGTCCCTCTTAGAGGGGATAGGTCCACTTGGGGGCCTTCTGTGTATGGCCACCCTCATTAAGGGGAGTAAGGCGTCCGGCAATAGGTATATAGGTTCTGGGATAGTGCCAAGGCTCTCGGTTAATAGTAAATAGGTTTTGGGATAGTGACAACAAGGCTGTAGGATTATAGTATATAGGTTCTGGGACGATGAACAAGAACTGGTTGAGGGCCAGGTTAGTTAGTTAGTAGTGAGGATGGAGAGTGAACTGTTTATTATTTCTGTTACTGACACTGCGAGAGGGGAACCCGGGCACAAAGCGGCCAGGGTGCTGTTAATTGAGGGATCGCTTTAACATTCACTCTACCTTTGTGTGTACATAAGGGAAGCAAGAGCGGCTCCCTGTCCGAGTGGTGGTGGTGGCGGTGAGGTGCGAGAGTTAGGGTGAAACATTTAATGAAAAGCGAGGGAGAAAGGAACTTTGTAATGACGTAGAGAGAGAGGGAAGGGTTGGCAAGAGAGAGAGAGAGAGTAGGGTGGTAAATTAAAGGAGGGCGATTAGAATCACTGCGGCGTGAGTGAGCAATGAGGGAGTAATTATGTGGTATTGCCGGCCAGCCCTCATGGGGACGACAGATAAGGAGTGTATGAACGCGGGGAGATGGCGATATGGAGAGATGTAGAGATAGTGTATATGAGAGACTTGCACGGAGTTTCAAGGCATACCGTATCTAGTTTCTCAAGGACCTTCCTGATTATTCTGCTGAGATGCTCTACTTTGAGAGAGAGAGAGAGAGAGAGAGAGAGAGTTTGCGTAGTTGACTAAACTCATTGTAGAGTATGCAAAGTACTATCTACTCTACTCTTGAAATGCTCTGATAAACTACGTACAACTTGTAATCAACATTTAATAAGAACAGATTTTTCATGTGAACATGTTCCGAGATTGAGTTACATACAGTATTTTGATATAACAAGGACTCTACAACCCCTGTGGTCCCTTCGAAGCAATGAGGACAAAATTTTATAATTAGTCGGCACTTCTGAAGAGAAGAACAATGTAGTAAAATAGAAGGTTATCTCCTCATCCATTGATTTTCCTGCCTACACACTCAATAGATCATAAGGTAAAGCCACTGGAAAGCTTGTAGTAAAACTGGGATAAATTAAATCATACTAGGTCAGTCTAATGGTTTGGTAGACCACGAGGAGACAACCAGGAGTATTCTACGAAGGTAAGACCAGGAACGATCCGGTTGCAACACTCAAACTGTCTTTTATGTCTCACTCGCCAACTGGAATAGGACCTCCTGACTTCACCGTGTTGAGCGGTTGAATCTACAGGCTGTTAGCAATTTACAGGCTGTTAGCCCATATCCGGAGGTGGAGTTGGAACATAGAACAAAATATGGTTCGGTAACGATAAAAAAGTTGGGGGGAAATATATCAAAGCTAATTACTCCATGCGGGTACAGAGCTGAAGAACTGTTGAGGTATATGGCACACTTCATATAAATCTGTCCCTTAGGTTACTTTAAAATACTGCTACTGGAAACTTATTTACGTTAATGAGAGAGAGAGAGAGAGAGAGCAAGAGAGAGAGAGAGAGAGAGAGAGAGAGAGAGAGAGAGAGAGAGAAAGAGAGGGAGAATAAGAAGGGTATGATGAGCACCATATAAACTGACAAACAAGGAAATAGAGAAGTTGGAAATCATAGACAAGTGGACGGTACACACGATGAAAGCAAAGAAGGAATGGTGTGAGCAAGTAGGGGGAAACTGACAAGGGAAATGATATACCTGAATTAAATCGGAGAGAGAGAGAGAGAGAGAGAGAGAGTTAAATAATACTATATCATATACATAAAGAGGAGTGTGACGATTTATCCATATTGACGAGGAAATGCGTGTAATTGGAAAGTTGAAAAATAGAGAGAAAACAATGAATAATCAAACCAGAATATGGAAAAAAGAGAGAGAGAAAAGGGCGCATCTTCGTTTTGATTAAAAGTAAGAAAAAATACCGTAATTAAAACGGGAAAGATGATAATGTGAAGAGTGATCAAAGAACCATCAGAGAGGGTATGATTGTGATAGAAAAGATAAGACAAGGTTGAAGGGGGAGGTAGTACCTTTATTCTGGATCCCCTTCTCCCTCATGTTTAGCCCCATTAGTTTTGACATTCTAAGATGTTCGTTCCATTAGTTGGCGATTTTAAGGTGTTTCGCCCTATTTATTTGTCAAAATTAAGACCTTTCGTGCCATTTAGGTGTCAATTTTTTTTCTGGCAAGCTATAGCGAGCCTGTAATATTAGGAGGAATCATTTTACCGAAAAATTAACACGTTTCATCTTGAAAGGGGGTCTAGGCTTTGTTTATATATGAAGGAAGAATGGGATGAACGAAGAAAGGAAGGAGTTAAGGAAAGAAAGCCCAAATTAAGGGGAAACTACCCCTTTTGGGACCCTGAAAGCATTTTTTTTTTGTGCTAAAATCCTTCCTACAGTGTAGGAAAGTGCAAGTGAAGAGTAAAAAACATCATCCGACATCTCCAACCCCCCCCCACCCCACCCCACCCACCCACCCATATATCGCACTGCCGAAACTTCTATGTTATCTTTGTAGCTATAATACTTCCTACAGTGTAATAAAATGAAAGGGAAGAGAAATAATCACCATCTGATATCTCCAACCCCCCCCCCCCCCCCCCCTCCCCCCATTTACGTGTTTCTTTGGTATGTGGGAGATACAAAACTAAAAAATACTATTGTTACCCAAATATTCTCTTGCACCTTCATTTTCTTTTACACTGTGTATCAGAGAACGATATTATAGAGGTAGTGACAAGTCATATGATATTATATATTTAGATTTCAGTAAAGCTTTCGACAGAGTCCCTCATGAGAGATTGATGAGAAAGGTTGAGGCACATGGAATAGGTGGGGCGTTGTTAGGATGGATTAGGTCATGGCTAATTGGTAGGAAGCAGAGAGTCAGCATAAATGGTACCAAGTCAGAATGGGGAGCAGTCAAAAGTGGTGTCCCCCAGGGATCGGTATTAGGTCCCCTGTTGTTTCTTATATACATAAATGACCTAGATTTAGGTATAACTAGTAGGATAAGTAAATTCGCAGACGATACTAAAATAGGGAGATCAATTGATTCAGATAGCGATATAGAGTGCCTCCAAAGGGATCTAGATACATTACATGAATGGTCAGTAAATTGGCAGATGAAGTTTAACATTGACAAATGCAAGGTATTAAAGATAGGGAAGATGCAAACAAATGTTAAATATAAACTAGCTAATATAGAATTAGAAAATTCAGACTGCGAGAAAGATCTAGGTGTGTTTGTTAGCAATGATTTGAAGCCTAGAAAACAGTGTATAAGCGTTCGTAATAAGGCAAACAGGATTCTCGGGTTCATCTCTAGGAGTGTGAGTAACAGAACTGCTGATGTTATCTTAAAACTTTACTTGTCATTAGTGAGACCCCATATGGATTATGCTGTCCAATTTTGGTGTCCTTATTACAGAATGGACATAGATTCATTGGAGAGAGTACAGCGTAGAATGACAAAAATTATCCATAATATTAGAAATCTTTCGTATGAAGAAAGGTTGAAGAAATTAGGTTTACATTCGTTAGAGAGACGCAGAGTTAGAGGGGATATGATAGAGGTGTTCAAGTGGGTTAGTGGGATTAACAAAGGGGACATGACAAATGTACTAAAGCTCAGTGATAGCGAAAGAACTCGTACCAATGGTTTCAAATTAGATAAATTTCGTTTCAGAAAAGATATAGGCAAGTATTGGTTTGGTAACAGAGTTGTAGATGGGTGGAATGGACTACCAAGTGCTATAGTGGGATCTAAAACTGTAGGGAGCTTTAAGATAAAATTGGATAAGCATATGGACGAGAGGGGTTGGGTGTGAAGGGGGATCAGCCGGGTTGGGCCAATCGGCGCTCTGCAGATCCCCATAATCCTGCGTTAATCTCTGACCGTTTTGGTGAGATGATCCTCAGGGTATTGGAGTGTGAAGCCTATAATTGGGCTTTGTAATTGAATTGGGGTTGTGTGGGACAGGGATCTGCCTTGCTTGGGCCAATCGGCTTTCTGCAGACTCCCATTTTCTTATGTTCTTATGTTCTTATGTAACTAAAACATTTTAACCAGATTTCTGTCTCACAATTTCACTTGCAATTTCTTTGGCTTTTTCTGCATAAATGTCTTATTGACATATAAAATCAACTGTACTCATAAATATTACTCGATATCCCATACTTTGCAGACAAGTTCCATATGTATCTAAGCAACTTTGCACAAAAGGAAAGTGTGTTGTTTTTGTAATATACGGCCCGATACCATACACATACATTCAATATTTTTTCCATGGCTTGTGTGTTTCATTGGGGAAAACTAATCTTGTACATTTGTAGGTAATATAGTTAGGCTACTTTAAACAAAAAACAGGCGATTTCTATTGGTAAATATATGATCCTTGGATTTAACCTTCTCCGACATATGACGCAATTTTGTGCCTATTGGGGATACTTTAAAACCTTTGTTACCATCAGGGGTATTTAGAAACCTTTAGTTTAGTTACTTCAACCTCTGCAGTTGTCTTTGAGTTAGCTGTGGGCAGAAAACTAATTTTGGAGAGGTAATTATAAGAGTGAGAGAACTATTTCTTATTGCTAATCTGGCAACCTCTGCATCATAAATGCGTGAAAGGGTTAATATTGGTATAAAAAAGGATTTCGGTGCTGCGCCCGCGTGCATATAAGGTGATGAAAATTGCACCAGATATTCCTTAAAGCACTGGGATCAAATACTATAAACATTTACACAATACTGGATATACAACTGGGATTAGCCTACTAAGGTGGAGCCCCCCTTAAGGCGAGGAAGGGTTACTTTGCTCCCTGAACCTCTATCATGCTTTGAAGAACACCCCCAAGACCCCTCTTCGAGAGGTATTTGCAAAGTTTTCGGTATAATGATATCCCGGCCAAAAGCTGGTTCCTCTCAAATTTGGTGCACGCTATTGCTTAACAGGACAATAAATCGACACCTAAACGGCACAAATTTTTTTAATATTGGCAACGAAAGGGTCGAATTATCTTAAATCGCCAAACTAATGGGGCAAACGTCTTAAAATATCAAAACTATCGGGGCTAAACGTGAAAGAGAAGGGGGTTCATAGCAAAACCTTCCCTTTAGAATGCAGGCTGGAGGTATGGAAAAAGTAGCCATAAGGTCGTGATGGTAGAGTAAAAGTGGTTGTAATAAGGAAGGCAGGAAGGAAACAAGGAAGGAAGGAAGGAAGGAAGGAAGGAAGGAAGGAAGAAAGAAAGAAAGGAAGGAAGGAATAATAAATAATAATAATAATATTTTTTTTATTTCCACTTAAAAGTGGTTATTCTGCTCATAATTACAATTACAAAGTGTACATTAAGTATTAACTTAGGTATAAACTTAGGTATAAGGTATAAACTTAGATTGTACATACACATTCAGTTGCATATATACACGCAATATACATACATATACAGTATATATATGTGCGTGGACTTACATACTTTTACACACACATTCATATTTGTTTGACTGTACATAGTTTATATGCATCTATATTGAAATACCCACATATATACAGTCATAAAATAAGAATAAGAATATATAGGAAGGAAGGACAGACACCAGGGATGAAGGCCCGAATAAAGATGTGGGCTGGAGGTAAGGAAAAAGTAGCCAGATGGTTGTGATGGGAGAGTAATAGGGTGTTAGTAATAAGGAAGGAGGGAAGGAGGGAAGGAAGGAATGGAAGGCAAGGTGGAAAGAAGGAAGGAATGGAAGGTAAGGTGGAAGGAAGGAATGGAAGGCAAGGTGGAAGGAAGGAAAGATGGAAGGAAGGACAAAAGGAAAGACACCAGGGATGAAGACCCGAATAAAGACGCGGGCTGGAGATAGGGAAAAAGAAGCCAGATGGTTGTGATGGCAGAGTAATAGGGTGTTAATAATAAGGAAGGAAGAAGGGAAGGAAGGAAGGACACCAGTGATGAAGACCCGAAATATAGAGGCAGGCTGGGTGTAAGTTAAAAGTAGCCAGATGGTTGTGATGGCAGAGTAATAGGGTGTTAGTAATAAGGAAGGAAGGAGGGAAGGAAGGAAGGACACCAGTGATGAAGACCCGAAATATAGAGGCAGGCTGGGTGTAAGTTAAAAGTAGCCAGATGGTTGTGATGGCAGAGTAATAGGGTGTTAGTAATAAGGAAGGAAGGAGGGAAGGACGGAAGGAAGGAAGGACACCAGTGATGAAGACCCGAAATATAGAGGCAGGCTGGGTGTAAGGTAAAAGTAGCCAGATGGTTGTGATGGCAGAGTAATAGGGTGTTAGTACTAAGGAAGGAAGGAGGGAGGGAAGGAAGGAAGGAATGGAAGAAAATAATGAAGGAAGAAAACCAGGAAGGAAGGCTCAAAATATAGACACGAACAGGAGGTAAAGAAAGACGAGTCAGGTGGTGTTGATGGTCAAGTAAAACAATATAAGGAAGGCAGGAACGAAGGAATAAGGAAGGCAGGAAGGAAGGAAGGAAGGAAGGCTGGGATTAATGACACGGGTTGTAAGTAAGGACAGAGGAGGGAGAGAGCTTTGAGAGTAGAGTAATATCAAGATAATGAGGAAGGAAGGAATGAAGTAGGGCACGAAGAGAGGAAGGAAGGCTAGGATTAAGGAGAGATGTTTTTGTTTGTTTTTCTGGCCGCCCTTCCCACTCACGTTTAGCCCCATTTATTTACAGATTTTAAGACGTTCGGCCGATTAGTTTGGCGAATATTTATTTGTCGCCCCATTTCCTTGTCAATATTAAGACCTTTCGTGTCATTTAGGTGTCGATATAAATTTTGTTCCTAAAGAGCGATAGCGAGCCTGTAATTTTGGAGGAACCGGCCTTACCGAAACATTTACAAATGTATCCTGAAAAGGGGTTTGAGGGTGTTAGTTTAAGCTTGATTGAAGTCTAGGGAGGAAACTAAACATCTAATAAAAGACAAATATACATGCCCATCCCCCTTAAGGTAAATGAAAATTACATTAGTGTATGTGCATGTATGTCCTTGTAAGTCTATAATCAGGAAACAAAGACAAAAATGCCTTAAATTACAAGAAAGCAACACTAAAAAAAAAAAAAAAAAAAAAAAGAACAAAGCCATATTAAAAGTTAAAATTAAAATATTGAGAAAGTTAGAAAGTTGACAATAGTTGCCCACGAAAAACAGAGGAAAGAATATCAAAACAATTACAACGACAAACAGAGGAAAGACTATCAAAGAAATGTAAGAGGCAGGACAAGAAAGAGTAATGAAGACATACAAAAGCTAAAACACACATAACGCCGAGAGAAAAAACGGATGATGGGTAAAATTGAAAGGAAACAAGAGTAAGTGAAAAAGGAAGTAGAGAGGAGATGAAAGTGAGCGCAATTTCAGAAACGCTAGACGCGCCAAAAGACAACTGGAAAAATCCGCGAAAAACTTCAAGTAAGACCTGAAAGAAAAATGAAGTGAAGGAAAATATACAAAAGGGCGGAGAATGTACAAAGGAGGAAGGAAATGGAAGCCGAGAGAACCAACCACAAGACAGAAAAAACGGGAAGAGGAATAACAAATTGAGGGAATATTGAGAGTATTTAATATAAGATAAATCGATGGACATTAAGGGGAAGTTATCATTTTGCTTCTTAGACCCACATCAAGCTTTAAGAATAGCCCCAAGACTCCCCTTTGAGATGTTTTTTTTAAATGTTTCGGTAAAAATTAATAGGTATTTTAGAAACTGAATTAAAAAAAAAGGATGTGAGTTATAAGACTAATTACAAGGTGTGAGGAAAGCTGGCCAGATTGTAAAGGGTGTGGTACAAATAAGAAGGGTTGTTGTGTTCCTTAGTCGGGATTGGCTTGCTGGAAGAATCTTATTGCCTTCCTACACTGGTCCCTAGCATTTGACGGTAGGTGGATATATAGAATAAACGAAAACATTGGATAGAATATAATACAATTTAAAATGTATTTATGCACAACATGAAGAGTGGTTGTTAGATAGAGAATCTGCATATCAAATGGAAAATTATAAATTATTTACAGGATATTACACACTAAAATTATAGGAAAAGACCAAATCTGTCAATAGTAAGTACACATTATTGACAAAAGGAGAGTCCAACACAGACGAAAAACAAGCCATTTGATCGATCACACTGAAACTTTGCATATTAAAATCAATAATATATAAGACATATTATATCAATACAGGGAAGGCGAGGGGACCGCACCGAAGATAAACAGAAGGCTGGGGAAAAAAGAAGACAAATACAGATAAATGCCAAGAAGAAAGCCGAGAAATATGAGAGAAGGAAGCTGGAATTGAAAGAGAACCGAGGCGAGGGGAGGGTAGGGCAAAACACAAAGAGAGCGTTAGAGGGAAGTGAAGACCATCGCTGACAGGGGTATAAGGCAGAAAGGGAGGCGGGAAGGAGAAGGCCGGAAATACAATAAATGAAGCACAACATAGCAAGTGAGAGATAGGGCAGAGGAGAAAGAGAGAGAGCTACATAGAGCTATATAGATACACAGACCACACAGACCTCAAGGTCCCTACTAGGCAGTCCGGCCTTACAAACTATTTTTTTCTTCTGTTTTTAAGAGAGAGAGAGAGGAGACGGAGAGAGAGAGAGAAAAAACGCATATTAGTAAATCAAGCAAAAATACAGACTGACTGTAAGATTGATAGACTATCTGAGAGATAGATAAATAACTGAATAGAAGGACGACATACAGGATAACAGACAGTCAAAATGAAAAATACATAAATTGTAAGATTAACAGATAATTAAGATCTGTTAGACATACAGAAAGAGAGAGAGGCCGCGAAGCAGTGAAGAACAGGAAGCGTATAATGAGGGGAAGAAAACGTTTGAGGAAGAAGTAAAACGTTTTGAGAAATGGACATCGCAACAGCCTGGGGAGGAAACTGAGCTAGGAAAGCTCAGAAAATGGAAGTGCAAAGTAATATGGGGCTTTGCTTGCCTGAAAATGAAGAACAGTAGCCTATCAAAATATTACACATCAAACAAAAATATATTTTTGTATTGTTATTGTTTGTCGAATAAATTTAACTGAGTAAGATGGAAGTGATGTAGAACACTGAACATGAACAACAGGTGAATTGACGGAAGGATTGACAAAATGCATAGTTACCTCCGCCAACGAAGTTGGAGGAGGTTATATTTGTGCCTCCTTTGATCTGTCTGCTTGTCCGTATATCTGTAGACAAGAAATCTCAAAAACGTTATGAACTGGTTTTCACGGAATATGGTAGGCAGATAGGAGTGATAAAGAAGTGATTACATTTAGGAGGCGATATTTGGAGCGCATACATCCGCCAGCGTAGTCGGTTCTCAAAGTTACGTTCAGACTAACACGAAATTTGGTGGCCATATAGGATATGCGACAAGGAAAAAGTGATTCAAAGTAGGAGGCGATCGGTAAAACGCATACGTCCGCCAGTGTAGGCAAAGGTATGCACTCTCCCGAGCGCCCATATAGTTAGTTGTAATAGGGTAAACATACAGGTGTAGATTCCAAGTGAGACAATTGCGTATGTATATTATTATATTGTTTGCGTTAAGATATGAAATAAATATAACTGAATGTTGTCTATTAAAATAATAAAAACAAAACTATTATCAAAAAACAAGAAGTTATTATATCGGAACACAAGCAACTTATTATTTCTAAAATGTTTCATTAGTCGTTCCTGCAACAATCTTCAGTGTTGAATACGTCTTGCATTTCCAATCACGATTTCCCGATTACTGAGTCAACATTTTACCGTACGAAGAGTCTGATTTGCATATCCCTCTTTTATACGGCTTTTTATACCCTCCCCTTGAGTGCTTAACATTGCAATCTTCGTGGGAGATGGTAGACTTTATTATAAATGTATATTTGATATTATTGGGGGGAGGGGGGAGGGTGCTAATATAATGTTTTCATCAATTTGTAATAAGCTAGATTTTGTAATAAGCTAGATTTTGCTATGACTATTGGCTATTTTAAGATCTTGCCCCCAACTTTTGTAAATTTTAAGACCTTTCGCGCTATTTAGGTGTCAATTTTCTACGAACTGAAATGACAATAGGAGCGAAATGAGCGATGTGGCAAACTGGAGTAATTACATACGACTGAATGTACAGTCGTGAACCATTACAAACATACACCCATTTACATCTATGAAGCATATATCCCAAGCTCTGCAGCATCTCTAATATAATAGAGCATTGTCTTGTTTCGTTTACGTTTGACACAAATTTTTATGGGTAAATAAGTATAATGACTTGATTGTACGGCACCATATATTTTTGGACTAATGAAAACCTTATTCACATTTTTCAGCAGATACCACTGTTTACGTGTTGTTTAGTGATCATTTCATATAAGAGATAATTAAAAAAAAAATACATTATAACGAAGGCCATGCTCCAGTAGGTATATCAAAACGTCATCCAATTAAATTGCACCCAAAAGGGAATGAAAATCC
Organism: Paralithodes platypus; assembly: GCA_032716605.1. Lineage (NCBI taxonomy): Eukaryota > Metazoa > Arthropoda > Malacostraca > Decapoda > Lithodidae > Paralithodes > Paralithodes platypus. Next base: position 129,187,380 of record CM064487.1, read on the forward strand.
AGTGTTGTGCTAACACTGCTGCATACATCTAGCAAACATAAAGGTAAAATGTGGGGGCGAGTAAGTAAAGTGAGTAAAAAGTAAGTTATATCTCCTTGTTCTTGTGGGATTGGAAGGGCGCTCGGGTGGGAGACACTTGCTTGACCCTGAGTAAGTTATATCATGAGTACATGGTTTTCATAATACGTGTTGCTAGCCCCAAACGCACGAGCAACTATAGCTTTCAACCATTCGACACATCTTTTATTTATGTACATCAAACAACACATTGAATACAAAGAAAATAAGTTAAAATCCTAGCTTGGAAAAATTAGGGATACACCATACCTCCATGGACCGAAAATGTGTACTCTGAATAGCGCAATTATCCAATAAGAACTTCTCAGGACGATATGTAGAGGGGGGTGGGGGTCAAGAATAGGGATTGTGGGTTCGGTGAGTTATCCAATGTGTAAACAAAAATATGAGACCATTTTGGGGACTTAATTAAAAGATTAACTAAGTCTCCTCGAAAACCAATTATTTATATCCAATGTATTTTGCAGAGAAACACACACACAAAGATATACTCATACACAGATGGAAACAATTACGTGCGCTTTACTTCTACGGCAAGCACAGAGTAATTAAAACCTCTCCTCACATGTCATTTTACGTAACATTATGTTACAGACTACATTAATTAATTATATAGTTTCAATGTATATGTGTATAATGCCAAGCGTGACCTATAACCTTAAAGTATTATTTGTATTTGCAAATTATGTTTTAAATTTACCATTCTTATATGCTCAAGTTAAATTTCGATTAAAGGTAATCCCTGGACATGATGCAGGCGTTTTAACCATGACTCCTAGATTTACATTCTCAGGTTTCAGATTTCACAGACAATACAAATGCAGCCAGAAACTGTTCGTGTTATTTGGTGCGCCTAGTCCCGGGGGAGGTCAAAGGTAGTCACAGGTGAGCTCGGGAGGCGGAGGCGGGTTATTCTGAAATGGGTGCAGGATATACGATCTCAATCTTACTTCTATTCTGAAATGGGTGCAGGATATACGATCTCAATCTTACTTCTATTCTGAAATGGGTGCAGGATATACGATCTCAATCTTACTTCTATTCTGAAATGGGTGCAGGATACAAGATCTCAATCTTACTTCTATTCTGAAATGGGTGCAGGATATACGATCTCAATCTTACTTCTATTCTGAAATGGGTGCAGGATATACGATCTCAATCTTACTTCTATTAATTTAAGTTCGTACCGTTGTAGTTTAAGTAGTAAGTGTGTGTGTGTGTGTGTGTGTGTGTGTGTGTGTGTGTGTTGTCTGTTTATCTTTAATATTTGGTAATGTGAATGTAATAATATGAAAGTATTTACCTTTAATGATTTGATATGTTATAAATAAATAACGATATTAATCTTATGTTGGACTACAGTTGTAGTTTAAAATTCAAAAGTTCTATATTCGAACTTTAAAAAGTGTTTGTATTAGATATTAATGTAAAAATGTAAGCTGTGGTCAATAAACTATCTATCTATATATATATATATATATATATATATATATATATATATATATATATATATGTGTGTGTGTGTGTGTGTGTGTGTGTGTGAGGCCAAGTCTGGTTGTACCGAAGTGGGTAGCCGGATATACGATCTGGATGTTCCTTCTATAATTTAAATGTATGTTCGTACCGTTTTATTGTGTGGAGAAGTAGTAGTAGTAGTAGTAGTAGTAGTAGTAGTAGTAGTAGTAGTCATTATCATCATAATATTATTAAAACAAAAACAAATAAGTGGACAATGCGTACAATAGATTTATATCTACAATAACCCTATGCATCTTATATCTTACACAATTCTAATAAAGTAAGATAATGAGGCATAGAACCATGAAACACTGAGTTTTCTTAAGTTCAGTGACTTATAGAATTTGATCTAAAGTGATAAAATATATAGGTATGATATTTACCCTTAATAATATATAACCTACACACATTAAATATTGTGTGCTTAAAATAATGATACTTAGCGTAGATAATAGAATCCTGATTACTGTACCTCGTCTCTCCGCGTGCCTATGAACAAAGTTAATACGTGAAATTATTCTATCCATATTCATTTTTTATAATAATCCATGATGTAATTATTCCTCCATTGATTTTCTATTTAATTCATAAAGTAACAATTTCTAAATTAAGACATGTTAAGCTTTACAAGATTGTTCTGGACTGTCATTATTAATATTATCACAAATGTGCATTGAATCAAAGAGACTAAATGCATAGGCAATGGTTGATAAGTGATAAACGATTAAACTTTTTCAGTTTGTTAATGTTCTCTCTTTAAGATTATACTCATTTGATTGGTAGATATCAGTCTTAAGCTGTTTATAATCGTCCACTGTTAATAAGAATACAATAATATATTGACGCTGTGCTACCAAAAGGATTAAAATTAATTATAAAAAAGTTAGCATTATAATATCAATTAATTGTCTAAGTATAAATTATCTCGAGTAACAGCTTAAAGGATTTATGTGGCAAAAGACAATATTTTTAAGTCAAATGTGTGGGGTTTTTTTAATCAATCGATCACGTGATTATAAATTGCATTGTTCGAAAATGAAATATACGACATATGTTTGTACTGTACTTAGCTCATAATGTAGCTCAGGTAATGTAAACGGATGAGAGAGAGAGAGATTAATCAAAATAATGCTAGACGAGGAATCACGAGAACACCAAAGCCAAAGTAAACAACAATCGAGTCTACACCAATGCTGGGACTGCTGTAGATAATAACATTTGAGATAACGTATTCATGAATTAACTTAAAATAATTAACACATGTCCACAGAATGTATTCTCGTGTATTATGCTCTTGGGACCGCACTTATTGTGCGGCAAATAACATGTGTACACGAGTGAGGAATGCATTAATTTTGGTAATATTTTGCAGAAAGTTAAATATTTAGACACAGCGGTACAAACAATACCTTGAAATTCACGCCAGCGCATCGTGCATGCTTATGGCGACGTGAAAAGCAAAAAATGGAAAATATCAAGGAAACCGGCCACGAATTTTCCTGGAAATTTGGAAGTCACCCATCGAATGAATATAACCTATACGTCATATTAATATATGTTTCAACTTTCGGAAAAACCGTTTTCCCCATTATCCAACAATCTTAAGATACGGCCCACGATATTGGGACGGCTATGAAGTACGGGGAAATTGAGGGGTAAAAGACGAAAATAAGGGGTAATATTAGCCTAACCTAACAACCTTACCTAACCTAACCTAGTATATTAGGTGGGGGCTGCCACCCCCATACCCCCGCTGGTTTGGTATGTAATTAATAAAAGGTTGACTGTCGAAAAAAAAAAAAAAAAAAAAAAAAAAAAAAAAAAAACAGGAGGTAAATATTAACTTTTTCAAAGTAATTGAAAACGGTTTTTCCGAAAGTTGAAACATATATTAATATGATGTATAGGTTATGTTCATTCGATGGGTGACTTCCAAATTTCCAGGAAAATTCGTGGCCGGTTTCCTTGATAAATACCCAAAAAATATATATAATTAAAATAATTAAAATAATAATAATAATAACATACAACTAATAAATACTGCCAGAGAACCCTAACAAATTCTACAACAAGGTCATCATCGATTTGTCCTTTCCCAAAATCTGAATTACGTCCATGTACAGTATGTATGTATGTATGTATATACTAAGGCACATACCCCATAGCTGGGGGTGGCCGACTCGAGATAGAGCCCAAACAGGGACAACAAAACAAAACAAACAAAAATGATAATAATAATAATAAATATATAAATAAATAAAATAATATATATATAAATAAATAAAATAATATATATATATAAATAAATAAATAAATAAATAAATACAAATTCACACACTCCTAGGTCGCCCAGGAGAAGACCCAAAGACCCTTGCCCATTTGGGGTCTTCCAGCAAAAGATTCCCAGGTCCCAGACCTCCCGGAGACGTTATGGTCTCAGCAGTGAAGCCACACCACCACAATGCCCGTCCACCTTACATCCAGGCATGACCCTTCATATATACCGGCTCCCCGGGCCAGGTGCCTGACGGACTATTATCTTGTCCGACTGGCGCCCGCCCCCCTCTCCCAAACGATTGAATTATTACTCATCTATTCACAAGCATTCTTCATTCATTCCTATTTATTACTACTTCTTTTGCCTGATCTAGAGTAATTTTTCTATCTTCCAACGCTTGTACTACACAACCTCTCCATATCAATATAGGTCTTCCTACCCCTCTACCTCCCCTTGTATCTGACTCATGTATTCTCTTTATAAGCCTTTCATCTTCCATTCGCTCGACATGTCCATAACAGCACAGCACCCTTCTGTCAACTCTGGCCTACAAAGGTTCCTGCTTTTCTACATTCATTCTCTTCATTCCTTAGTCTGTCTCTACGAGTCACTCTACATAAACTCCTCAAGCAGCTAATCTCAATCACATCCAGCTTTCTTTTCTCCTTTTCCTTCAGAGCCCATGCTTCAGCCCCATACATCACTGTTGGTACAACTATTCCTTGATGCATTGCAATTTAGCTTTCATTCAGAGATTTCTCACCTTCCACATATTTTCCATTGCTCTGAAAACTTTCCTTCCTTCACATACTCTCTGTTTTAACTCCATTTCCATACCTACGCCCCTGCTTATCACTCCTCCTAGATATTTAAAACACTCCACTGTTTCAACGAATAACGAAACAACAATGCCCCAGCAACACATGTGTATTCACTTTAGATGAAGCACTAACAGTAGATGGAGTTTAGAATCAGACCACACCCATTAATATAGAATAGTGAAACAACAAAGTAATATGATCTGCCATAAATAATACACAATTAATATGTAGAGCTTAAAATGCTAAATAATAGCCAAACCTCAAAGCACCAACATCGCATAACAGTTGACTCCTAGATGATACAAAAAATAGATTAGATGGAGCCTAACCCTTTCAAGATACGAGGCCGCGTTTCTATATTTTATGCTGGCTATTAATAGAAGATTATTTTCCAGTTTAGGAGGGAAATGTGTGATTCAGAGGGTTAATTGAGATAAATTTGATCCATGTGATTCCTAGAGGCAGTTTTAAACCCGAGTACAATCGTAAAATTTTAGTAATAAATATTTACGCAAAGATGATACAAAGCTAGTCTGTTCACTATAATCTGGCCAGGAATATTACCTCTAACCTCGTACAGCTCATTACATAAATCCTTTGTTTAGTTATGAGGAGTTGCATTAGGGATTTCAAACCTAATCATAATATACAGGGTATATGATAAATATAGCTTAACACATTCTTTACTTGCGATGTCTTATTAGTTGTATTCTTTCTATATGTAGACAATTATAAGCAGTTTAATAAGAATCTGTGATAGCAAAGAGGGTTAAAAGAGATATATCAAAACCTGTTAATTGATAGAGGCCCTTTTTTAAACTGAATAATATCATCTACTAGTAGCCAGAACAAAGTTAAAAGGACGGCACCGGTACTGAAGGGGTTAAAGTACTAAAGTCTAGCCAAACAACAAACTGGCAGCAACACTCACGTCCACCCTTATGCCGGGACTATCGTAGACGGTGACTTTCTTCTCGCTGGAGGGGCTGAACTGGTAGAACTGCTCCGAGCCCCTCCACCAGTTGAGGGAGTACAGGTTAGCCCCCTGCAGGTCGTAGTGGCAGGCTAGCTTCACCGTCGTCCCCACCTTCGCCGCTATCGGGACGTCCATGCGATTGATCTGGACGCCGCCCGTACCTGTAGGAGGAGGAGGAGTGGACGGGGTTGTTAGTGATATAAAAGTTTGGTTTTCTTCTAATAGACAACAAATAGAGAAAGGAAAACAGACAAAACAACAAATGTTCACGAATTTTAGTCCATTTATTTATGGTTGGCCAAAAAAGTTGACTACTAACCTCTATAACTCATAAACCGAGCTAATGCTTTTACCATATACAAAGGGTCATCCAGGAAATAGGTGTGAACATTTACAGCCCATTGGCCCTAGCCCTTTTTGAGTTACAGAGGTTAGGGGTCACGATTTCTGGCCTATCTATAAAACATGGGCTACAGTAAACATGTAACTTATAATATAGCCTAGTTCCAAGCTGTATTTTATCCGCGTATAAAACAATAATAAACACGTAACCTAAAAACACGTAACCTAAAAACACGTAACTTACAAATACTAGTTCCAAGTTTTATTTTATCTCCGTATAAAACAATAGTAAACATGTAACGTTATTTTCCGTATATAACAATTGTAAACACGTACCCTACATACTGCAGTTCCAAGCTATTTTGTTTGCGTTACACAATATAAAACAATCGTCTGTACTAATAGGTTCCAAGTTATATAATTATAATAATTCTCGGACACTCACAAAATATTTGGAAACATTCTATTGGACTCTATACTGTAGACCCAACTAGTATTAATTATGAAAGAAAATGTTTACAGTTGTACGCTCACACAATTAGTATCTTACCTCTAAGCAATCCATTAAGGTTATCTCTCCAGTTAAACGAAAAATGAAAACATCCTTAACACAAACAAATTATCAGCACCATATTAAATGATTGCCTCAGTTGATCGAGGAGGCTAGACACGATCATAGACTACAGTAGAGCTGGACTTGACACTAAAATGGAACTTTGCAGTAAGGGACCCAATATCGGAGAACGAACACTCAAGTTCGAACCTCGAAACCGCGAAAATTTGATATTCTTGCGGTTTCGATGTTCGAACTTGCATGAGGGTTCGTTCTCAGATTTTGGGTCCCTTACTGCAAAGTTCCATTTTCGTGTCAAGTCCAGATCTACTGTAGTGTATGACACAACCTATGAACGTGATAGTGCCGTTTGATCGCCGATAGATAAAGGGGATTAATATTTGCTTTACCAATTTTGACAGACGGATGGAATGTTTTGAAACATTCCCTTTATCTATATGCTAGTTATGTTTTTCCTTCAAGCAATGTTCACTGTTCATGTTTATCATAAAGGGGTGACCAGCTACTTGCGCAGGCCGGTGTACTATCAACGATCTGTGTGAATCCGAAACACCTGAGGGTCGAATACGAAGCATCTAAAAGAAGTGCAGTTGGCACCCAATATATGCTTCGTATTTTTTTTCAAACCCCAGGTGTTTCGGATTCACACAGTGGCTGGTTAGGGGAACGAACTCAACCACATAAGTTAAGGCCTAAGTTTTAGAAGCTATCCCAAACAAAATCGAATCTTCTCATTACTTTGTTTACCTAATAATTACATTTCAGAAGTCCACTTTGCAGTTCGAGAGCTCATATTGAGATCGAATGTATGTCGTTTGAATAAATACGTTTTCTATGAGTTGGCGCTTTCCAATATCAGTGTCCCACAATGTAACTCTTTTATATTTCCTATTTAGATCTACCAAGTCATAATCACTTACTTACCCCTCGTGAACGGTAAGGCATAACTCGGAAACATTTAACGCTATATAGTCTCGTTCAAGTTCGATACAGATTCAATTGAGTGTTCACTTAATAAGCCTCGTTAGTGTAAATCATTTGAAGGAACAATCACAATACACAAACGCCGCATTATGGATAATTGAATTAACCATACCCGGTACAATAGTGGCTTTCTCTTATCAATGCACAGTGCCAGGGTTACAAAACCGTGGATTATAGTCTGGTAACGTGGAAGCACTCGCGCGTCATCGACGAACAAGAAGCAAGTGGTTCACACACCACGCCAGTGTGGGTGGAGTCAACTCAAAACTCGTCTATCAATTCTTTAGTAACAGAATACGTTAAACATTCTTAGGAATTCACAAGGATGCTGTGTCCATTAATGTCCTGAAGTAAAATAATAATACAATAAATTACGCAATATAAATATAGTTAAATAAATTAACAAGTGTTGTTATTAACGGGGGTAATGATTTGTTCAAATTTACGGTATATGTATCGATCATGGTCTCAAGCTATAACACAAAGCACTACACGTTTCTTTATAAATTTCCACTCATATGCAATCAATTGATATACTTTATATATATATATATATATATATATATATATATATATATATATATATAAAACTTTTATCAGATATATTGATTATTCTTTGCAAATTAGTTTCTAGTTATACCACTATTTCATTAAATCGTATTGTATATATTGGGTGTGCAAAAGTATGCGTAATATCATGTATAGGGTTCAATCCGATTCGAAACAATAGATTAAAGTTTAATTTTATTTAGTGTCCCATAATACTAAATTTTCTATAATTGTATTTATTGTAAAAGAAAGTGTGTAGAATCAATGTTACGGATTTCACAGCAACGCTGAGTTATGCACAGTCTTTGATATACTGTAGTATTCAAAGAATTATAAGCAGCGTATCCGTTCCATGATATTTTTGTTTGCTACTGTCGCATCGCAACCGTGGTATGGCTAGTGATTTCACCGGCCACATTGTTGTAGCAATTACTACCTTACATTTAAATTGTGCGTGTTTTACCTTACACAACTATACATATTAATTGTGTAATTAAAGTAAGAAGTTTTCTGTATCCACATTTTGGTATAATAAGTCCTGGGCTTGTGCAGAAACCTTTGACTGTCTTGATGGTGTAATGGTTAGTGTGTTTAAAATTATGTGTATAGTAACCCAGGTTCGAATCCCGGCGGATCACATGCTTACATTAATCTAATTGGGGTTGTTTGGTGTTGTAGTGAAGTTTATATACATAGATTATCCTTCACGTAAATTTAAACGGCATTATTCCCTTTGGTGGGTTGTTGTTTAGAAAGAGTGCTGCTATTATTATCATTACTCCTCGTAGATAGCATCATGAGGACACTAGAACCAGGTTAGTCTGCGTAGCAGTCCCTCAGAGGCCTCAACTACTTATCATATCTAAACTAACCACTTATGGAAAACAAGCCCTCCATGGTTAAATCTACTTACCGTAACACCAAGTTCTTAGTTTGTTTTTATTTAATTCTATGTTCGGTATTGTAGGACATTATTTTCCTTAATCAATCCTAATCCTACTGTAACTTTAGTATTATTATGAGGTACCTTCAGTCAATAACATTAAATTAGGAAGGGCTCTTAGATGCAATATACTTATAAATATATATTTTCATTAATGACGCTGAAAGGCTGCATTCCACGGGGCATAGGATGCTGTACTTAATTCTAGCACTCTACTAGTAGGTACGATTTGAGGGAAGATATGATCTATTTTCTTAACCATCACAAGTAATAGAATGAAATACACCGAATACTAATAATTATATAAATCTAAATTAAAACAAATAATATATTCACATTATTTGTTTTGAAGCATCCTATTGAATCAAACAGCGGGCTTCGCTCGTAATGAGGTTTGAGTATAATAATCTCTGTGGCTAAACAAATACAACAAATTATGACATATTGTTACAATATTTGTGAATATATATTGACATATTGATACAATGTGTGTGTGTGTGTGTGTGTGTATGTACTCTTGAGCGCAATTAAAATAAATCGGTCCAGATAGAGATAAAAACTAACAAAAATAACAATACAATGAATAAATAACAATGAATAAATAATTAAATATATAAATGCCCTAAAAAATATACGCAATTATTTATGACAAAAGGATGGATATCATGCTATGGGTTTAACTGTAGCGAATTGGCTTTGGGTAACTGTGCATAGAAGATTAAGATTGCTTAATGAAGTTCTATAATAAATGCGCCTCAATTATTGGGGCAAAATCATTTGAATGTCTAGTTTTGTGCAGGATTGAGATCCCTGGACTATTGCCCTTTATTTATTACGACTGTGGGAGGCTGAAATAACTACTAATTGATATATATATATATATATATATATATATACTGTATATATATATAATTATATATATATATATATAATTCTTCTTATTTGCCATTATGATCAAACACAGTTAAACCAAAGCACAGAATATTATAACTTGTGCATGTGTATTTACAGGATCCCTTGCTTCTTTTGATGATAAAAACAAAGAGCACTGAAAGCTGTATCAGAGCTGGATACATCAAAGAGTCGTGAATATTTATTGGCATTCTGCGTTGTTTATATGTATTTCCATTAATTTTGTGCATCGAATCAAGATATAGGTCACATATCCGGCTTCAATTCTAAAATTGTCAATTTTGTCATAGGTTTTAGTTCAAGTCATTTGAAAAAAAAAAATCCATTTATGATGAGGATCTATACAATTCTCATAAATTTCACCAATTAGGGACTGCTTATTTATCCTCCAACTCCAAACTCGGAAGTTTATCCAGGGTAGGCCCAGGCCACAACCAAGTCTACTCTAATTAACTTTTGACATGATCGATAGCCTATGGGTCACGTGGTTTCCCTCTAGGTTAATATCTATTTATCTATTGCCTAACGCCATACTGCACTTTACGTGGGTGGCCATGCACAAAACGCCCCCAAGCAGACCTGTCCCCCATGAGGACAACCCATGTCAGTTTATTCAAGGACTTACAGGATTGACCACTGAACTTAGACTCCGTCCGACTCTGAGGCCCTCTATGTATATGTTTACACTATTTGTTCAACAGTGGTGAGTGGCTAGTCCATTCACAAACCTAATTCACCCTTAGGTGAGCAGTAAGGATTCGTATAAGCCTAATCCACAAGACGCAACTTGGTTGAGCCAGAGAACTTTCAGTCTTCTACTGTACTTCTCACTTATCAGCTTGTTCTTCCTCTGTCCAATTACTCTTCTTTCCTATTTTACTCCAGCCATCTGGTCTGGGTTGCGACGGGTTTAGAGTTCTAGGAATGGGGCTCCAGCCCTGACGCTATTCTTTGACTTACAATGTGCTGGCTTAATAATCCAGAAGGGTTGATAGCTTCTGAAATCCTATTTTAACTAACTAACGGGTTGCCGACCAAAACTGATGAGTTCCATCCATCCAAATTTGTATAAGGTTGTCTCCCCTAGATGGGTTACCGACCAAGGCTTATTTGTCCCATTCATCCCACTCTAGGTTATCTTTAATTCAGGTGGTCACCCATCAAAACTACTAGAAGAGCAAACTGACCTCATAACCAAAGTTGGCACGATACAGGATACAGTAGATACATAAAATTGTCTAGTTTCGGAGATTAGACACTGATGCATACATAGTTATGCCAGCTGTAGCCCATGATCCTACACAGACATATGATACCAAAAGAGTTAAAGAGTATATAAGTAATTTATAACGGTTCAGCATATAACAGGAGCGGAAGCATCAGTGTATTTCAGATTCTTACTTCCATTCTTCTGCTCCACAGAGAGGGAAAGCACCATGAGAGACGCCGTGCCCTGACCCACCACTGGTATGGATCTTACTATAGTCCATTCATTCTAGGTTGGGCAGAAATCGTAACCTCTAACTCAAAAATGACTAGAGTAATCGAGCTAATATTTCTACCAAATAGGAAAACTTGGCTAGGGCATAGGTGTGAAAATTGACAGTTCATTTGCTCTAGCCCTTTTTGAGTTAGAGGTTAAAGGTTACGATTTCTGCCCTACATAAAATGACCGGACTATAGTAAGATAGGGGAGGTTATCCACGTCCTTGCCACATACAGGAAGATATATCGATGGCCTTGATAATGTTGCATGACTACAATACGGCTTTGGGTCACAATTGGGCTATGGGTCTAATTTCAAATTATCAATCACATTATTCGAGGAAAGTATCCGTTGTGCAATTAAGCTGCAAGTACAGTATATTGAATTTGCACAGTGGCTGACTGGTGGACAGGATATTAGTGCACGATAGTATTTTCCGGGTTAATACAAAGGTCATACAACGTTAGCTGTGTATACACATTGTATATCCTGCAGGGCTTCAGAATTTGGCCTCGGTGGGAATTAATTCATATATCAAAATGCAATTGAGTCAATTGTTTGATTGTTTGTGACAAATTGCGAGAATAGACATTACCTTAACAGTCCCGAGTAGTTCGGAGTTCTTAGCAACCTAACACTCGAATTCATTATTGTCAAACAGATAGGCGAGGAAAAGTTATATCGATCTAGAAATTGCTAGAAATTAGGACAGAAAAGAAAATCTAGGTAAAGAAAGTTATCAGGATCAACTTAATACAATCTCTCCTCAACATATCCTGCTGTTGATTATCGTCATGTGTACACATTTTCATTTCTATATAATGAGTTGCCCAGTAGAAACTGCATATATTTCAACAACGTTATAGAGAAAGGAACAATATTTGCTTAGTCTGCATATTATGTATATCTTTCTTTCAACTTACTCTATAATATATATATATTAAAAGCATTGCCATCCGATGCAAAGTGAAAAAATCATGTGCCTCTACTGATATATGCACATAAAGGTGTTTTCAGAAGTAAAGAATTGTGCCTTACTGCCTCAGATCGCTTTTGTATTACTTTAGGTCATTGAAACACAGGTCGTGTAGGAAAGATATATCCGAAGTTTTCCTTTGAAAACAGTCGCAACTCCTGGAAATACAATTCTTTTTCTTTCCGTTATCTATGGCTATGGCGTACTAACATTGGCAGTCGTATTCCACGACTTGCGCTGATACCATATCAATACAATTGCAGATATTAACATTTAATATTTGTATTTATTAAATTAGTGAGTTGAAATACGGCATCTTGTCCCATGATTCCACTGAGGAGGCATGGACCCGGATCAGGACTACCATATTGAAAAGTAGGGGACTGCCTGTATTCCTTCCAGTATCTTTATGTTAAGGCTTATATGCACGCTCAGTTCTTGAATGTTACGAGTAATAGTAACACGCAGGCCAGTTTGAGGGAAGGGTTGGTGGTTTGTTCATGTCTTGCAAACTTGCATACACTTTCAAGCCATCAGACATTGTTAGGTCTGGCATATCGAACTGAAGTGTGTGCGGCGATCTGAGGCCAAACATTTTATACTTCCTTGAATATTAGAACTGACGCGTGTAAAATCATGGGATATCTCTCTCACAAGCGTTCAATCCCACTAAGCCATAGGACACCCTAAATATATGACTAAAGCTATTTTAATCGGAAACCAGATTTAATTTGATAAAGTACAGTCGTGAGTACTAAAAGCTACGCACCCATTTCACAATAACAATTGAACGCATTATTGTAGCAACAAATATACACACAAAAAGGTTTCAATCGTCTATGTGTGATATTTTGATCACTTAGATTAATACACTTATAACATAAATAATGTGTGCTACATTTAAACACAACATTTTATCATTATCGGACACCTATGAAACCATGCAGTGCTTTAGTATATCGCAAATGTTTAAACACTTGACTTTAAATATTTGATAATGCAAATGTGAGTACCCTTATTATTGACCCCTACTGTCCCTTTACTTTTGAATACTGGCACACTTAGTAACACAACAAGTTGTATAAGAACATTAGTATGTGAAATGTAATATATATATATAGCTAGTTACATTAGGACCCAATCCTATAATTCTTTCAGAGAGTATGAACGATATCATACAATAATACTTTTATTTGGTTGTGTAAATAATTATTGATTATAATCAATTCCCTATTATATTGGTGGGTATTTTTGTCTAGATTGTAATATTACTTGGTTATATTCAACTGTCTACAAGTAAGTTTATTTGATCTCTGTCGCTATTTTTAGATATTATATAAACAAACAATCACAGGGGACAAACAGACAAGTTATTGCACACATACACCTATCTATCTTGACAATGTTGACAAAGACTTCAAGACCATTCTTTACGCATTTATTTATGTAGATAATGAAGCAACATCAAATTTATATGTATAGATCAAATCCTCTCATGACAACGATAGCGAAATGTGCAAATAAGAACTTAATTTCAATTCATACCATTTCTGAACAATTGTTAATTAATCTTCCATTATCTGGAGGCTACAATTAAGAGAGGGTGCGAGGCACGTAGTCAGAGGCTTCAGTAGACAGATGTAGGACAATGATTCATAATGACACAATTCTGGTGACACGTGGACATTGCATGCAATTATGTTTTACTCCTTCATATGATGTGAGAATGATTCATATACTGTATGGAAATAAGTCATGATTAACTAATCTGTCCAGTTTAATATATTGACAGCAACAACTAAGTTATAATAGTGATTTATAAACGCACAACCTTATTCCTAAACTTATATTGAAGATGTAAAAAAAAAAAAAAAAAAAAAAAAAAAAAAAAAAATAATAATAATTACAATTCGCCATTAAAATTGCTCATGTGACACCAGGTACAGTATGCGGATATCTTCTTAAACCTTAACACAGTGAACCCCTACAAAATGCTGTGTAGATAGATTGCAATTTATAGGGATATTTAACAATGTTGCGTTCTCGTCCATAAATCAACACTCACTTTCTTAGCCCTCATGCAATATTGGATGCACAACATAATAGGTTTGATAAGGTTAGATACAGATACATTTTTAAGTTATTTTAGGTTAAATTAAGTTAGTTTTAATTAAATTATCGTTTAGGTTAGTTAAGTTAGGTTTAGTTAGGTTAGCTTGAGTTAGGCTTAGTTAGGTTAGCTTAAGTTTGGTTTAGTTAGGTTAGGTTAGGATAAGTTGGGTTAAGATAGGCTAGGTTAGGTTAGGTTGAGTTAGGCTAGGCTATATTAGGTTTGATCAGGTTAAGTTAGTTTAGTTAGATCAGGTTAGGCTAGGATAAGTTAAGTGTGGCTAGACTATAATTGGATAGGTTAGATTCGAAAATAATCTCCACATGAGGAAGAATAAATGCCAGCAGTTGTCCAGTTTTGATTCAGTGAAGAGTATCTAGGCACGTAGGAAGGGCCCCGGCATTTTTCTTTTTCCTCCCCTGACTAATGAGACAGCGCTGGAGGTCATGATTTGTTCGTTGAGTCTAGGGGGTATTTGTTGATAGAGAGGGATTGTGTACTGTATGTGTGGCCACAGATGAGGGCTTCGGTGTTCTAACTGAGGGAAAGAATTGAATATATTTTCATAATTGAAACATTAAAAACACAACTATACATTATTCTCTATATCTTCGTAGTTAGTGCAAATAAATAATGGTGTTCTAGAGACAACTGCTTGTCAGCATATACAGTATAAAAGTTGTACGCATTTATATATCTTGCATCATGGAAATATGTATGCTCGATATAACACACCTATGTTTTACGTGTTAGTATTTATATTAGAAGGAATACGATATATCTCTATATACAGTATGTTTTCTCTCCTACTTTCCCTGAGGCGGATGACATTTTCAGATGGCATTCCTCGGTGCTGTGAACCCGGTTTATCCAACTCGCTGTAAAATCTAGAAGTCAGATGGCGGGGCACTGACAGTGTCATATTTATTTACGAGAGTGTCGAAGATAAGATATCGGCCGTTATCCCCGGACCAGCAGAAGAATGCAGGAGGCGCGAGGGGCGTATGTCACCGCCAGGCAATATTGTGTGTGTGGGGCTGGGGAGCCACTCCAGACCCTACAGTAACAAAGATCGCCCACTTTCTGCCATATTGGTGTCAGTGTTTTCAGTAACCTCTCTTCACATTTCAGTATTTCCTTACCCATATAAACATTTGACCATATTTGTACGCTCATATATATTTGTACTTAAACCTATAATCTATACGAACATATACAAAATATAAAATGTAATTAGAATTACGGTACCAAAATGGCATCCAAACAAAAGTCGTCCGATCTCTCTCACTACAGAATCTCTATGGAACCACCAGTCTGCCTGCCAACACCACCAATACCAGGGATCCCTACCGTCACCAGCAACACCAGAGATATGCGACCTTAAAGGGCTCCACAATATTGCCACTAATACCAGACCTATGTGCAATTTTAAAGTGGGTCCCATAATCACCACTAATTATCTAGTCTAAATATTATGAAGTGTCAAGTAATCTCGAGCGTCAACCTTTCATAATACAAATAGGACTTAAACAATCAAGCTGCATATGTTTACGGTTTTGAAGTTAAACAATATATAAATGTGAAAAGATACAGCCCGTTTGTTCCAACCCTACCAGAGATAGTCTATTGATAAAAATTTCTAGACTCTTCAACTGAATAGATAATCTGGTTACGTGAAATGCAAGGCATCCTCATAATTGTCCCTAATACTTGGGATGCATGTAATTAACAGGATCCTCAGAATCAACACTAATGGAGGGCTAGGTACAAAGGAGTACAAAGGAAATCAAGCAACAACAGGTCTAGTGACCCTTCTAGGTTGCTTGTCCTCCAAAACACTGAGGATCAAGTGTCCAAACAGTGGTTTAGAGTGGGTAAGGGAACATTGGAAAGGGAACTACTGCCCTGCCACTAACGTGGCAGGACTAGGAAGTTAGTAGGGGACATATGGGTTAGTAACTGAGGGGAGGATAAAGTTATTCATTTACAAACGCAGTCAGTCGCGGGTTTGATGCGAGATATTTGTCTAGGCGGAATTTAAATGAATCAACGGTGCTGCAGTCTATAACGTCTCGGGGAAGCCCATTCCACAAGTTGACAACTCGATTGAAGAAGAAATTCTTAGATTCGTGCGAGTTAAAAGATTTACCAATAATTTTGCAACCGTTTCCCCGCGTGTAATTAGATTGGTCGATAGTGAAGTACTTACTACAGTTCATATTGTCGATGCCTTTGATGATTTTGAACACTTGAATTAAGTCGCCTCTTAATCTGCGCTGGGTTAAAGGAAATAGATTTAATTCTCTAAGACGCTCTTCGTATGGTTTGTTCTTTAGGCTAGGTATCATTTTGGTAACTCTACGTTGAACTCGTTCTAGCTTGTTTATATCTTTTTGGTAATAAGGGCACCAGGATTGAACGCAGTATTCCAGAAGAGGGCGGACTAAGGAATTGTAAAGGGTTAGGATAACTTCTTTGGATTTATGCTCAAATGACCTGCCTATAAAGCCAATTATTTTGTTTGCCTTCTTAACAACTTCTGAACATTGTTGACTCGGTTTTAGGTTACTCGATATTGTTACTCCCAGATCAGTTTCTCTGTTTACATTCTTAAGCTGAGTGCCATTCATCGAATAGTTTGCTTTCTCATTTAGGTATCCGACATGTAGTACTTTACATTTATCCGCATTGAAACTCATTTGCCAAATTTGGGCCCAACATGACAATTTATCTAGATTGTGTTGCATATCGTCAACTTGTTCTTTTGAGAGTACGCTATTTGCAATTTTTGTATCGTCAGCAAATTTTGAGATTGTGCAGGTGAGACCCTCATCTATGTCGTTGATGTAAATTAGAAAGAGAATTGGTCCTAGTACCGATCCCTGGGGTACCCCGCTACTTACATTGGTCCATTTAGATGCCTTACCGTTTATGACTACCCTTTGCTTTCTGTTGCGGAGCCAATTTTCTATCCATTTCAACACACCGTCTTGTATTCCATGCGCTTTTAGTTTTAGCAGTAAACGTTTGTGGGGAATTTGTCAAAGGCCTTTTGAAAATCAAGGTATATAATATCTACAGCTTTACTCTCATCGTAGAGGTTGAGGATATCGTGGAAGAAGTCTAAGAGGTTTGTTAAACAGGAACGTTTTTTACGAAAGCCGTGTTGAGTATCTTTAAGTATGTTATTTTCCTCTAAGTGATTTACGAGTCTGTCTCGTATGATCGTTTCTAGCATTTTACATACAACTGAGGTTAAGCTAATTGGACGATAGTTACTGGGTAGGGATTTGCTGCCTTTTTTGAATATCGGTGTTACGTTGGCTAGCTTCCACTGATCAGGCATAGTTCCAGACTGCAAGGATTTATTGAATAGTAATGTCAGTGGTTTGGAGAGCTCATTCTTAGCTTCCTTTAGAACTCTAGGCGAGATTGTATCAGGTCCTGGCGTTTTATTTACCTTGAGTTTATCTAAACAATTCAATACTTCTCTCTCTGTAACGGTGATATTGCTTAGAACATCTGAATTATCAATCTGAATCGGCGATGGTGTAGGGATATCACTGAGGTCTTCTGTTGTAAAAACTGATGCAAAGAAGGTATTGAGGGCATTACTCATTTGTACTTCGTCTTTGGTGTATTCTCCTTTTTCATCGACTAACGGTCCAACAGTTGAAGTAACTACTTTTTTCTTTCTGATATAACTATAGAATTCTTTCGGGTTTGTTTTACTTTGATTCGCAATATGTAACTCTAAGGTCTTTTTACTTTGCTTAATTAACTTTTTGGCTTTGCGTCGTAGCTCTACAAATTTCACCCGTTCTTCGTCATTTTGTGAGGATTTTAATCTATCATTAGCAAATTTTTTAGCAAGCAGGCAGTTTGAAATATCTTTATTCCACCATTTGGGCTTATTATTATGGCCTGGACGCCGTATTTTCGATGGTATGCAGTCTTGCACTGCTTTTAGGTAAGTGGTTTCGAATAACTTCCAAGATGTATTTATGTCGTTATTGTTAATTAAAAAGCTCCAGTCAGTTTCTTTAAACATAGCTCTAAGTTTATGGAAGTTTGCTTTCTTGAAATTAGGGACTTTTTCGATGCTACTATTTGGTTCGTTACTAGTAAACTTTAAAGTGAAAGTTATCGTACGATGGTCGCTGTTACTGAATTCATCACCAACATTCAAATTCTCTATCAATTCTTCTTTTGTTGCAAGTACAATGTCAAGAACGTTATTACCACGGGTCGGCATTCGAACAAATTGATAAAGCGAACTCTCTTGCAAGTTCGTATCAAGTCATGTACGGAGTGTGAAGTAAGAGTATCGCCCCACTTGGTCACAGGTAAATTAAAGTCGCCAAAAATTACGGTATCTTGTGAGTTACTTACATCTGCAATTTGTTCGTAAATTTCTCGGTCAGTTTGCACTGATTGAGCTGGAGGTCTGTATATTAACGCAAGTATTATTTTTGTACCTTTATTATTCTTTATTAGCACAAAAGATGTGTCGACGTTCACAATTTGAGGTTTTGACACGAGGGTCGGGTTAAGACTTTCTTTGATATAAAATAAAACGCCACCTCCATTTTTATTTATTCGGCTGTTCTCAAACATTACATAACCGGGAAGTGAATACTCTGCTAAAAAGTCTCTATCTTGTGTATTGAGCCAAGATTCTGTTATGCCAATCACATCATAATTTTCTGTAAACACTAGTTCCTCTAAATCTGAAAATTTATTGCATATGCTACGAGCGTTTGCATAGAAAACATTCAAAGTTTTGGATTTGGGATTCAAGGAACGGTCTTTATTCAAATTATTGGTTCTGGTCGGATCTACATTTACATTCATGGCTGTCCTCGGTCCTCGGTCGTTATCCCTGACGGTTTTGAATTTGGGTCGTGTTGGTGGAGCTTTATCCAAATTCGCGGTTCTTGACGGATTAGTATTTAATTCCTTTGTAGATTGCCGTCCTCGCTGTCGTCGGTCCTCCTTCCTGGTTGTCCTGTGCTGAGTCGATTTCTTCTCCGAAAATCCTTCACCGCATCGTTGAGAAGACGCCCAAAACGCGCTGCTCCCACCTGGTTCAGATGAAATCCATCGTCCGAAAACAAATAGTCATCGTAGTAGAAATTGTCCCAGGTGTCGACGAATCCCACGTTCTCCTTCCTGCAGAGGTTTGCTAGACAACGATTTGTGCTGGTGGCTATGTTGTAAAATCGGCTCTCTACACCGAGCCGGGGGACGATTCCTGAGACGATGATCCTTGATGACTTCTCCTTAAACGTCACACCAAAGAGGATTTAATCGTCACCACCAACACCAGGGTTAGAGACCTTCAGAGGAGTAATCGTCATCACCACCAATACAATATGGACAAAGTTATCAGTGACACCATTAACACCACGGGTACAGCACACCACCATCAAAACTATGCCTACTTTAAAGAGTTCCTAATCGTCACTATCAATACCGTTGTTAACCCCTTCTGTACCGGCGACGTCTTCTCAATTTTATTCTAGCTATATTTAGACGATTTTATGCAGTTTAAGAAAAATGTGTGGTAGTAAAAAGGGTTAAGTGAGAAGCCTCATAATTGCTGGAGGTAATTTTTAAACTGAATAAAATCATCTAATATCAGCCAGAATGAAATAAAAAGGACGGCATCGGTACTAAAAGGTTTAAGAAGCTCGCTAAAGGGATTCATGTGGTCGCCCTGACACAAAGGTTACAGGATTTCAAAGAGGTCTTCATCATCACCAGCACTAGAGCTACAAGACATAAGAAAGGTCATTAACACCAGTTGAACATCAATATGTTTGCGTCATCAATACAACCAGAGCATTAGGAAGAGCCATACAAGAACCCTTATGAACATATCTACCAATAGTGACATGGACTATCAAAGTAACCAATAGTGACATGGACTACCAAAGTCTGCCCTTATTTTCAGTACGACCAGCACTGCACCGTCACGTGACAACCAGGTACACTGGGCATCAAAGCAGCCATGACCTCTACCACCACTACTAGACCTCAAATACTCTCGGCGTAATTACTATAGTTAGTTAATTAGTGGGGGACCTGCATGTGGATGTTCTCGGGCATCAGGGTGTGTGGGGATTTTGGAAAAAAGGATTAGGAGACGATGCAGATTGCTTGATTTAATATATCACATCTGATTTATTGGCCAACGTTAAATTAGGGATTTTCATGGACACAGGCATAAATTTCCATCACCATTGAATAAACAGAGAACAACATCAAGAGGATCTCGCCATCTGTATAGATGTCATCGTTGGTTGTAATTAACAGTAATATTAACTCACGTTCTTCGTCTTACAACACCCCAATATTAATCCAAAACATGTCATGCAGATAAAGTTAGACTACTAACGTCTCTTGTCCTCTCTCTCTCTTGTTATATATATATTTTTATCTCTCTCTCTCTCTCTCTCTCTCTCTCTCTCTCTCTCTCTCTCTCTCTCTCTCTCTCTCTCTCTCTCTCTCTCTCTCTCTCTCTCTCTCTCTCTCTCTCCTATATCGTTTGCATAGCTCTTTTTGTCCCGATATCTTGTGTGTATTCACATCTTTCTCTATGTTTCTATCAATCTACAGTATATATCACTGAATCATTCTCTGCTGAAGGCCAGAGCCAATATTAACACTTCCCCCAGCCTTCTGCCAGTATTCCCTTTATGACCCTGCTCCTCAACACAGAGGGCATCAAGTGTTCCTCTCCTATGTTCTCGTTTTCTCTCTCTCTCTCTCTCTCTCTCTCTCTCTCTCTCTCTCTCTCTCTCTCTCTCTCTCTCTCTCTCTCTCTCTCTCTCTCTCTCTCTCTCTCTCTCTCTCTCTCTCTCTCTCTCTCTCTCTCTCTCTCTCTCTCTCTCTCTCTCTCTCTCTCTCTCTCTCTCTCTCTCTCTCTCTCTCTCTCTCTCTCTCTCTCTCTCTCTCTCTCTCTCTCTCTCTCTCTCTCTCTCTCTCTCTCTCTCTCCAACACACAGGTCATTAAGTGTTCCTCGACTATGTGCTTTTGACCATCCTAAGTCTTATCCAACAGTCCGATGTTCCTTATATAATTGACCGCCTGTTCCAGTGACTTATATAAGCCCACAACTATCATCTACAGTTCTTTATGTATACTAATGTGATATATTTGCATCATAAATATGAAGTAAATTTACCAGGACTTTCCCTAGGTAACATATAACCTTCTATAGGTAGCACCAACGAACTAGATAATAATCTTGACCCCTTAACTTTTCATAACTCAAAATGAATGAAAGCAATCGAGCTGACATTGCTATCATTTGGGAAGAGCCGACCAGCAATTGGTGTGGACTTGTACAGCCAGTTTACTCTAGGCCATTTTGAGTTATGAGATGTTAAGGGGTCAAGATTATTGTCAAGTTCGTTGGCGCTACCTATAGTATAGCCAGAACACAACAATGCGAGGACGTACATTACTGAGAGAGTCAGTTGAGGTAGTATCGGAATAATATTTGCGGTTATGAGACGTCTATTCTAAGCGGAATAAAATCGTTAATTCTTAGCAGGAATAAGTGTCATAGATGTAGAGTTGAATGAACCAATACTCTGTGATTGTGTCGAGGGCAAATTCGGGTGATTTTGTAGATGGCAAGGTGGTGGTCGGGTTCTCTTGGGGTATCACAGTTATCATTAAGTACTGTCGGTGATGCTATATGAACGAACTGGCCTATCTGGGTTACATAAAATATAATAGCTCCGGGCCTTGTGATCAGTAATGCTCATCCAGTCCCTCTCTCCCTCTCCTCCTCATGGCCTAAGTTCGATAGCCTGAGAGCCACGCTTCAGTTCCTTTCATTCAGCCGCCCTACTTTCATGCTCCAGGCTTATTTTTCCACTTCAGTTTATATTCGAGTGCCAGCCCATCTCAGCTGAGGATGACTGAAGTTGCCTTTGATTCACAAAACGTGGTGAGCGCTGAAAACGTATACGATTTGAGGGAGGAGTAAGGGTTGAGTGAGGTGTGAGGCATAAAATGTACCACTTGCGAGTTTCAGGCTATAAGGAAGTTGGAGCCGTGAACATCGATATTAAAGATAAATGAAATAATAATGTGGTTTTCTGATGTATATAAAGTGTGATCAATTTGGTTTCATGTATTTCTATATGTAATATGACCTTATTTTAGTTGATAATTCTGCTAAATATTGATGGCCACAGCTCCAACTTCCTTATAGAACAAAACTCGCAAGTAGTCAATCAGTGGTCTGAATCACAAATATACATAATCTTGCCTTTTTATTCGGTCCTCATAATGCCAAAGATAGCCTACATGATTTTCCAGCTAAGTGAGAGAAGAGTCAATGTCAATAAAGTGCTCCTCCTCATGTGGTGTATATATTGAATAACTATAAAGACTTTCAATGATAAAACCGTCTAAATATATGTTTTTGTATGTGTAAAACATATAAATTCCCTTCTCCAATAGTATAATTCATGCTACTATTGGAGTAGGTTGTCCCTTTAATCATTAGTTACTATATAGCTTTAGATGTGGTTTAATCGGCAAGAGTCTCATCATTTCTAAGTAGTGGCCCTTATTACATGCACCCCAGAAAACTAGTACGAAATGAGCAACACCAAACTCTTACGTGTTCAATCATCTGTTCCTATCGATTTCTTCAATTAAAGCAAAATTATATACAATCTTACAATGTATATACAATCACACAAATTATGTACAATCACACAAATTATGTACAATCAACAATCACACACGTTATGTACACACGAAGTATATACAATCACAAATTATATATAATTACACAAATTATATACAATTACTAACATAAGCTCTTATTATATACAATCACGCAAATTACATACAAACTCAAATTATATACAATCACACAAATGATATACAATCCCACACATTACAAACAATCACACAAATTATATACAATCACACAAACTATGTACAATCACACAAATGATATACAATCACACAAATTATATACAATCCCACACATTACAAACAATCACACAAATTATGTACAATCACACAAATGATATACAATCACACAAATGATATACAATCACACAAATTATATACAATCCCACACATTACAAACAATCACACAAATTATATACAATCACACAAATTATGTACAATCACACAAATTATATACAATCACAAATTATTTACAATCACACAAATTGTATACAATCACACAAATTATATACAATCACAAATTATATACAATCACACAAATTGTATACAATCACACAAATTATATACAATCACAAATTATATACAATCACAAATTATATACAATCACACAAATTATATACAATCACATAAATTATGTACAATAACAAATCTTATACAATTACACAATGTATATACAATCCCACAAATGATATACAATCACACATGTAAGTGGCGTCTTAACCAATGAAGTCAATAGCCTATATATTTCGCCTGGCGGAAAATGAAAGCCTTTTACAGCTGATGTGTTGATACACAGGACAAATATGAAGCAACTATGTTGCTGTATCATGTAATGGAAAGATTTCCTAATTAACATAATTCGCAACAAAATATTCATAATTGCCGAGTAATCAATATGAGGACATGACAGTTTACCATCGGCTCCAACAAAAGAGACTATAGACGAACAGTAGATCAAATCTATGTTTGTATGCAACTTATGTATTTGCTTAGCATATTTACAACCTATAGACCAATTACTAAACATTTAATCAATGTTGAGTATCTTTGATGAAGGTTATGTGGATTCAGTTATTTACTCATCACACATGCATTCTATAGACCATTTTAGACATGTAATATATACAGTATATATGTATATTTTTTATTATTTAGCCAATCTGGAGGAGCCCTGACACTACCCTCACGTCTCACTCATCATTATTCCATCCACCTGTCCCTTCAATATATTAACTATTTATTCCATTCGTTTAGCTTGCATTAGTCAATCTAAAGGCACTTTGATGGATCATATATATATATATATACTGAATAATTAATCAATAAGACCGTAAAGGAAATATACTTATGAGCTTTCCAATATTGAAACTGTATACACCCTCTACCTAATAAAGAGTCAATCAGAAAAAGCCATTTAATTTACTTGCTTATGATGTTGGCAATCTAGAGGCCGCCCATGAGAACAATCCCCGACGATCCCCTCACGCCCGCCGCATCAAACTTCCTCCATCCATCTGTCCCTGCTGGATCCTTGCCCGGGCTCTCGCTCAAAGTCCCTCTCCATTTATTTACTTTCAAAAGACCAGATATGTTCACGCACGGACAAAAGCGGTGACCTACTTTTATTACTTCAAATTATTTTTGTTATTGGCATGACGGTTTTTCGCATGCACTGGTAGCCGGTACCATTTCCCTTGAGCAAGAAAATAAGTAATAGTCTTCCAGTAATATAGTCTATGATATGTCAGCATGTTGAGGGCAATTGAATCACGGAGCGAGGGCTAAATATAAATTACGCTAAATATAAATGTGAAGATTATAATGATAACAATAATCCTGTGCCGTAATGAACAAACTTGAATGTATAGACTCTGTTAATGTCAGTTAAAGATGTTTGTTAACCTATAGCTATAGAACAAGCCAGATTGAAACTTATGGAACTTATGAAGCTACTTGTCATTACGATATTTACCCTATAGTTATGTATGAAAATATAAACAATAAGAATGTAAACTTTGAGAATCGAAATGAGTGGCTATGTCTGTATGATTATTTTTCCTTTATATGCAGTAGATAGCACAAATTGCATACATACAATAAATCATGTACACATTCGACATGTAGCCAACAATATGAGGCCGTTGCTGGTAGTTTATCGTGTCTCTTTCACAAATTGTTTGTGTGGGTTTGTTTATCTTTTCTTTCGCTAGGTGTATCTTTGTCTCCGTCTCTTTGTTTCGGCAATTCATTTTCTTTCTCTCAGTAAGGATATTCTACTGTATGTTAGCTCTGGATTCTGCTCTCATCATTGGCAAACAAACTTCAATCGACTCCATGCCAATTGATATCCAGACTTACGAGTACTGACACATAAAGCAGGGGGATGCAGCTAAGAGATGCTTTCAGTTGTTTTAGCTGACGCCAAAATGTAGAGTTTACGTTGTTTGTATGAACATTTTATTTTCCTTTGATCTTGGCTTCCACGACATCTGTTTTAATTAGCTCGGGAAGGATTTTTGTTTTCTATATTCCAACTACTTACCCTCTCGGGCATAGGCTAAGAGCCTGTACATTCAACCGTAGTACATTGCATGGTGAAGCCCGTGAAGTCTCATTCCAGTCTAGGGGGTGAGACATGTGAAGCACTTCTTAGCTGCAACCAGCCCCTGCCATCTTGCCTTCGCATGATGCATGGGGCTTAGTTGCCCACTCACGGCTCATAGCAGTCCCATCTCTGAAGCTGCCTCACTCCAGTGTTTCACTGTATCATCCCCTAGACTCGGACCCTCACTCTCAAAACACCAGCTATTGCACAATGAACTGACTAGCCATTGCCCCCCTGTAGCATATTTTGAATATGGGAATACTGTTACAGTGTTATTTAATCAGGGAACAATGAGGGTATTTAGTTGGCATTTCGGTGGGCTTTGTGGTAATGCACTTATATTAAGTACAGCACGAATTCCATTCCAATAATATCTTCCCATTGACATATCGGGATTCGAACCCGGGTCCATTGGATTGCCAGTCCAGTGGCAAGACCACTCGACCAAACCTATTTACATGAATGGGTTGCACCCCACCGATGTCCAAAGATCTGTTCAATGCTTAGTAAAATTGCCTATTCGCAGCCAGAGTAATATTGGAATGACACCATCGTCATGGCCGTGTAAGTATCAGATTTTATTGTCAGAAAGTTCGTATATAATGTTCTTTGAATATTATGCATTATCCCTGTGCCTGTACCCTAAATGATTTAGATTCTTTGGTTGAACAATTTGGTTCCATAACACAACTAGTAGGCCATCAAACTGCCATTTAGTAACCTTATGGTAATTTTGTCCATGATGGATGGATAGGATGAGCCCAAAGCCTTTGTACCAGGATCTTCCTTTGTTTGTTTATCATCCTTCTCTGCTGTTATGGTTCTGTACAGCTTTCTTTCCTGTCTAGTATTACAATCTCCTGTTTTTCTTTAATAGTGTCTGATACTACTATATATTACGCGTCAGGTCTGTCTCAAATCTTGGGTTAATTGGGATAATGCATGTGATAAAGTTAATCAGATTCATTAAGCTCTGATTAACCTGTTTTAACTCTTAATATTTGTCTTACAGATATTTTTCCTAGAAGAGTTCCATATAACACAATTAAAGCCCGCATTAAAGATACAGCCTGGTTCCTGGACCAGTAGACTATTTCAACCAAGATATCTCTGTCAGTGCAAACTTAAAATGGAAGGTAGTTGTTTTTTCTTCCTCGTGTTTAGTCCCATTAGGTTTGAGATGTTATGATGTTCATTCCATTAGTTTGGCGGTTTTAAGACCTTTCGCCCCATTTCTTTGTCCATATAAACTCCTTTCGTGCCATTTAGGTGTCATTTTTTGTTTTCCTGGTGAGCGATAGCGAGCCTGTAATTCTAGGAAGAAGCGGCCTAAGGTAAGTTGTCCATGCTCTTAATCAAATATCCTGCGCTCTTATACTATACATATTCATACACATATACTTCTATTATACATATTTTATGTATATATTAAATATAACTGGATGGTTGCACACTAGAGAATGGAGTAACCTCATGTAACAGAAAACATAAATTAAAGGGTAACTAAATTGTAATAATTGGATGCTAATACTTTCGAGTTTCGACAAGGGTGATTGATAATAAGAACGAACATTCGTTGAGATTATATAATACAGTATTGTCCTTACACAGCAATATATAGCAATTGCTCTTATCAGGTTAAATTATTAAATTATGTTAAATTAATTCAATGCTTAAATAATATACTCTAAATTGGTTAGTTATAATACATCTGGTCAACGTATATCCATGCCAAGCTATGACTGCGAAATTAATAATGATTAACCTAGTTAAGTTCCCGGATATGAATAACCCAGCACAAACTCTCTCACTATAGTCTATTCGCTGTAAGTAGGCGAGAAATCATTACCTCTATTCTCTGTAACTCAAAAAGGCCTAGAGCAAATTGGCTGACATCTATTCCTTGACTAAATTTTCCCACATGGTATAAATATTAGCTTCATTACTCTAGCCATCTTTGAGTTACAGAGGTTAGAGGTCATTATATCTCGCCTACTTACAGCGAATAGACTATAGTAAACATACGGGAATCATGTTCGTCGGTCCCTGACCGACTTAATCATCAATAATCACAGCCATCCAGCCTTCAATAAGCTTCTCTCCTCTACCTAACAGCTAAGATTCTTATGTAGTATAATCACTGGGTCCATATTATGTATTTAATATCTACTAGACTATGAAATTAATATCAAATGATAAGGTAATTTTCAAGTATTATGTATGCTCCATTTTCACAAACTTTATATTATATATATGTCAATACTATTTGTTGCTCTACAGCCCCAACAACCCCCGAATAAAATTAATGGAAACACGTGATTCACTAGGGATTCGAACACAGGGTACCACGAACAGAACTTAAACACGCTAAACATTACACCACCAAGACAGCTAAAAGTTCAGTACATGACCACGATTAAGCCAGACAAAGGTTCAGTCTTTCAGATTTATGAATGGCATAGGTAGAAATAAAGTGCAATCTTCGTGAAACCGAGTGATAAGTTTGTATTATTTAAATCAGTATTCAATATCAGAGCTCCGGATTATTTTGGATTGCTTATAAAGTCGATTACTACATGTACAATAATATATTTAATGTAATATAAGTACTGAATCAAACGCTGTCCATATATAAGACAATAAATTAAAACACAATATATACAACAAATGTGTTAACATAACATTATAACGGACTGTTGCTCACTCCCAGATCACAATATAACATCAAAGAACTCGAACTGGAAAATCTATGAATTCCAAACTCTTGTTGGATATCAGAAAATAACAGCCAGGCAGAAAACACTGGCGACGAAGTTTCCGCCTTATAAAGATTCTATAAGATAGCGAGATTGGACAACTTTATTATTTCCATGAACTGATATTAAGAACACCAAACTATAATATAATGCTTAGTTTATGAGACAGCCGGAAAAACTACTCCTACACTTCATATAATGAACACTCCCAAATTTAGTTATATTAGATATAATGATAAAACCAATTAGCCTATGGGAAAACAATAATATATGTGGATAAACGTATTAGAGTCGGTATTTGTCGAATGAAGGTATCTAGTTGTAAAGGGTTTGCCAGTGAGCATAATGACTCAATTATAATATCTAAGCCCTAGTAGAAACTTCCTAAATTTAATCGACAGGTTTTCTGAATATATAACATACTCCGTAATTTGCACGTCTTTATGAGTGTTATTTAGTCATTATTGGCTAAATAAATATTTGAAGCAAACGCCAAGAAAGCCTCGCGAAAACGCCTACACGGTTATATAAGCATTGTTTTATGTGAAATGAAACTCATTAACTTGGATGGTAAAGTAAAATTTTGTAAAGAGGTCTTTACATCGCCTACAGGATATGCTGTCTATCCATTGCAGGGTCACAATAACATTCTAAAACTGTTGTGGTCTAAGGATGTTCAAGTAATTATTGTTGATTATTATTGCATTCTACTTGTGTTTTGAAATGTTCGAAATATGTATTTGATTTCGTCCCCTAGGCTACCAAAACGCATTCCTATACCTCCCCCAAACTAAACAAATGTCTACCCAGACCCCTTCAAGATAAATATGTAAAACTGTTCTTTTATGAAATAATGTCCCAGCCAAAGGCTGATTCCTTGACACCTGTATGGGTTAAACCGTCTTATTGTCGTCGACCTAATGGGGTTAAGAAAGAGTTAAGAGTAATATATAACGACAAAGGAACACTATTTTTGCCGTTGTTGTCCCGCCCCTGTTCTTGCCTAGGTTTTAAGGGGATGTATTTGTATTTTCATGAACCCCCTTCGCCTTCATGTTTCGCCGCATTAGTTTTCACATTTTAAGACTTTCGCCCATTTCTTTGACAATATTTATACCTTTCGTGCCATTTGCGTGTCGATTTTTATCCTGGCGAGCGCTAGCGAGCCTGTAATTTAGGAGGAACCGGCCTTCGGTCGGAATATGTATATATCTACAGAACAAAATGTACAAACCTACGGCCAGAACATCTTTCTACAGAAAAATGTACAAATCAATCTCGAAAGAGGGTGTTTGGGATGTTTTTCAATTAAGTTTGATTGATGTCAATGGAGCAAACTGAACCATATACATATACCGGTAATAACAAAAACAACAAAAATACATAAATGTAATAACGTCCCCTTATTTCCCCCCCCCGCCCCAGAAGCCATCGATCAGCGGCCAGACATCCGTTCCTTTGACCCCGGGATTCCCTCTTATGGACCCTAAATTATTATAATGCGGCCATATAGAGACCCCCTCGCCCGACCACATCACTCACTTGGTTCTGGGGTTCTACACAATACTTCTGGGCTAAGGATAATGGAGTTGTTTGTTCACTTATACCACAGCGTTACTAATAGTGCCGTGCAATTCATACATAATTATATCTACCAGTCTCTCACTCTCGCATACATGTATATATATATATCCCTCAGGCATAGAACTTCTCTAGTTTTTTAATTTGAGGCCCACTGGTAAATGAACAAGAATAAGACACAAATGGTGCTGGAAGGTCACCCGTTGTCACATAGTTTCCCATAGAAGACATGTACTGCCATATTAGTCATCTCATACACAAATGCACACGCAGACAAACAAACTGACGTACAAAATGCAGACCACAATTACAGGCGAACACACAAACAATGTCTTGCATACTGTATGTGCACCTATGTATACATATACACTCATATTTACCATATACATGTTATTACACACACACACACATACACACACCCACACCCACACACATATATACACACACATTATTAGGGCTGGGACGCCGATGATACTGAGAAGCGTAATAACGGTAGCCAAAAATACGAAATCATTTGAAGTGGTTCCTTTTATATGCTAATGCTCAGGGCTGTGGGCCCCGTCTCGCGCTGAGCTTTTATTTTGTTTGGGAGAGACAGAGGAAAGGAACAAAAGTCAATTCCAATAACACAAAACTAGAAAGTACAGATAAGTATGGAAGTTTGAGACGTGTTATTCATTATTGAACCTTGCTAAATATTTGATGCCATTGCTTATGTACAATTGCCCGTTGAGTCAATGTCCACCCCGTCATTATATTTTGTATCATATACAGGTATTTTCACTTCAATAGTAAATATATCTTATAATTCAACTGTTTAATAAGAAACTGTGCACAAATATCAATCATACTTCTTATGCTTCCATTCATAAAATCACGTAGAGAAATGGAACTTTTGATGGCAACCTTAAATTAAGGTGGGGAAAATATGAAACAACCGAGATATAGCATTTCAACTCCTCAGGAGAGCCATGGTACAATATAGTATCCTTGAATGGTGGTATATTATATTTGAAGCTTTTCAGTAGACCATCATACGTGTTACATGTACAGCATTGAACAATAAGTATACGTCTGGACCTACGATATAATAACACTTGGTATTGTTTCGTTTGATTTTGGTATAGGTTCCAAATGAATTATGGTTGACGACTGTACAGTTAACTTGTTAGATGGCCGTAGCGTATATAACATGATTCAATGACAAAGGTTTTAACAGGTATACTCATAAACAAGGTCTCATCAATGTTTCGTCAAGAAACACATTGTTGTTTGTCCTTGTGCCAACTAGGACCCGTGATCGTTGTGTGTGTGTGTGTGTGTGTGTGTGTGTGTATGCTGAGGCAGTTGATGGAGCTAAATACTATTGTTCAAACCTTTCTTCTGCACAATATTTAATTTGCATTCATATACTGTATAATATAGTCAGTTTTATGTGTTAATATATTATAAAGAACATCAATGGTCAGAGAAAGCCTATTTCCCTGACTGAACCGTAGTGTGAGTAGTAAGACTGAACAAACACTCGTATATCTCGTTTTGTGTTTTGCAATTTATTCTACCTGATACTGATATAGTCTACCCTGACCAAGGTCAACTTTAGGTATTCGTATAATGCAATCACTTGTTGGTTACTCACTGGCTCAAAATAGTCAGGAATCGGAAATGAACACGGAAACAAAGCACGCGATAGGCAATATTCTTCATTTTGTATTAGTATCACCTAATGTTCTTATATACTGTACAGTAGCAAAATAGTATCTTAGCTATAATTGTTTAAAAGACAAAATATTTGTTTACATTAAATGCTAATAATTTACCTCTGTTCAAGCTACCACCATCTAAATTATATTTATTATGGAAAGGTCCTCTAAGAAGTGATATCATTTATTATCGTGGTTTGACAAATCTATGTATAGCTGTAGCTTTCAAACAATCTATGTATAGCTGTAGCTTTCAAACAATACTGTATGCAGAAATATGCGATTATTTTTGTCAAGTAAGCCTACCTTGATAATTTTCTTTCTATAAACGGAATATGTGTTATTCGCCCGTAACAAAAAAAAATCTTAAGTTCATGTAGTCTATAGTCGTTCATATTGATACAAAATGCATGTTTCATAAGTTCATTAACCGTGTTGCACGTGATAGTGAATGTCAGGCAGTGGGCACATGATTTTAATTTCTAGTGAGTGATCTACAGGATTTCGTAAATTATTATAGAGGTAATTTGTTTGTAAAACTATCCGCAGGAAAAACGAAATAATGAACAAATACCAATGAGACCCAGTACACGTTTTTTTTCTCCATTTTAACATTTTAATGTTGTCGCAGTTGTTCCTCCAAATTTTGCAAACACATTACTAGCCATGACTGTAAACGGCTCCATAAGCATATTTTTACACTTACGTTGGAAACTGGGAAATGTCAGCGACTCAGGGTAAACTCACAACAGCATCCCGAGGAGTATTAATAATTTCACTATATATTTACCCCTATGTATAGATAGTTTTCGGAGTCGGTACACGTTTTCCAATAAAATATTATGGTGTAGTGGTGGATCGATTGTATCATAGCCCCCGAAATGGCTGCCAATATACAAGCAATTACGGACCTGGTGTTGGGCGCACGGGAAGTCGTGAGGATGCATTAATAAGCGGGCAGAAAAGGGAGTCCCCAACACGTTCCCACTGCTTTAACCGCACGTCGCAACCCTGTCTCTGTTTACTGGCGAATGAGCCCACACACGCACTAGATTAAAGTTAGGAAGAAGATGGGAGGAAGATAGAACAGGGCTAAGCGTACTCATACTGAAGCAAATAACACGTGTAGATATAATAAAATATTCAATATGGCTGCATTCATAGTAAAAAACACATATATGCTATCGGTTCTATAAAAGCAATCCCTTCCAGTTGCCAAGACATTTACTTCAGTTCAATTGACCTTTAAATCTACTGTATCCATTATTCATTGTAGCTTTGCAAAACTAATAGAATAATATTGAAGTACTTTGCTTACCATGGCTTGCCTTCACCAAAAAAACCTGGATGCCATTAAGATAATTCGCTGTAAAAGCAGTATGATATCACTGGCTTAGCTAGTTGCACAGCTTCATCAGGAAATAAACTCCACACCTACTATTTCGTTATCAGAGATGTTAACTATTTGGTGAGAAAATACGTTATAAAAACATTGGTTATAGCTTGTCATGATTCATTTTTGTTGAATAAGCAGATTCATTTTTGTCATTTCTTATTTGTATGGAAGGTGCTCCCAAAATATGGTCAATCAATTCTTACCCGACAAACTGAAGTAAAAGAGAAGTGTTCAGTTGGTCACACGTAACAACGGATATAGGCGAAACATACTTCAAACTGATGGTTCAT
This sequence comes from Paralithodes platypus, assembly GCA_032716605.1. Lineage (NCBI taxonomy): Eukaryota > Metazoa > Arthropoda > Malacostraca > Decapoda > Lithodidae > Paralithodes > Paralithodes platypus. The sequence goes on from CM064487.1 coordinate 129,220,983, forward strand.
ACTACGTAATGCGAGTCGAGTCATACATTACAGAAGAATTATGTCAGTAAAGTTAAGGATGTAAGGGAGTAGCCAATTCCTTTGAAAATCACTAAGATGTTTTAGAAACAACAAATAACCCAAGGTCGTGAAAGTAAAACCATCTTGTCAGCCATCAGATGTAAACACAGACATCTTGTACCATTGCCTTTACTGCCCCTTGTCGCTGGTGTAATTGTCTTTATTGTAACCACCGTGACTGTCATAGCCCCCTGCCCCCCGCCCTCCGCCCCCCGTCCACCCCTCACTAAACGGAAGTCATCAGGTGCTGCCAGTGGTCGGGAGAAAACCAGGTAATGGCTCCAAATCGAATTTAAGCCGTTGTTACGTGCGTCGTCTGGCCACACACACAATCCTTTTAAGCCGGGGAATTGTGTGGCGCTTTTATCCTGGCGTTCTGTGGGGAGGTAACGGAGGTGGTGTGGTGTTTTGGGGAGGTAGTGGAAGCGGTGTGGTGTGCTGTGGTGGTGGTGTGGGGAAGGGTAGCAGAGACTGTTTGTTATACTGTGGTGGTGTTGTGGAAAGCTAGTAGAGGCTGTGTATTATGTTGTGGTGGTGTTGTGGAGAGGTAGTGGGGTGGTTTGGTGTGGTGGTGTAAGGATGTAGTGGATGGTGGTGTGTTGTGAGGAAGTATCTTTACTTCAAACATATATTATTTCAGTAATAACAAACACGAATATCATACTAACACAATCTTTGTTCGGCCGTTCATAGACAATCGGATATACTTTTAGGAATTCACAAGACAATACACATAATATAATATAATTATAAATAAATACAATAAGTAAGAATTATTGCATCAGGGTTATTGATTACCGTACTAATGTAATAGATGAACACAATTAAACGCCTTACAACAATTGGCCTAGTTGGACCTACTCCAAAAATATTCAACAGAACAAAAATGTCGATAGTCTCCTTCCCTATTGGATAGTATACGTTATTTGGAATCATAGAGAGCATCTGCACGATCTTTACTATATACTCTAAACAGTTTGAGTGGTCAGTGAGGATGCTAGGATCAAAGGAGGGAGACAGCCATTGAGACCATGATCACGGCAAAAGAGATCAAGGGGGATGTGTGAAGGAGGCAAGAAAGTGGGAGTTTTGTGTTTTGTAGGGCAGTGGGCGACTTGGAGGGCTCTCTTTCTGGAGCAACATCCAGTTCTCAGAAGGAGAGTGTCGGCTTGCTCAAGGCCGGGGTGCACATTCGCCAAGTTTGGACTGGTTCGTATTCTCGCCATCTTTTTTCTTTTCTTTTAATAACAAATTATAATATTTATAATACTATATTATTATTATTATTATTATTATTATTATTATTTGTAATAGTAATAGGCATTTTATTTGTCAACAGTGCCAGTTCCCAGAGGAATAATTATTCAATAACGTTTGTATTAAGTTACGGAACTGCAATTACAAGAACAACGACACGTTTGATACACACACTGAAGTGGAGATTTTCAATTAAGGGTCTTTTTGCAGGACTCCCTTCTCCCTCATATTTAGCCCCTATAATTTTGAGATTTTAAGACTTTCACCCCATTAGTTTGATGATTTTAAGACCTTTCGCCCTATTCAGGTGAATTTTAAGACCATTTGTGCCATTCAGGAGTCTATTTTTTGTTTTCCTGACGAGCCTGTAATCTAGGAGGAACCGGCCTTCGCCCGGGACATTTGTCTACCGAAAAAATTACACATTGATGTCGATGGGTGGGGTCTTGGGCGTATTTGTTTAAGCTTGATGGAAGTCTAGGGAGCAAACTAAAAATCCCCCTCTAATCGATCTTGGTATATTTTTGTAACCCAGTCCAACCAAACCTGACTAACCGCAGTGTTAATTAAGGCTAGAATAGGTAATGTTAGATTATGCTAGGCTGGGAAAAGTCGAGTTAGGCTATACCCTGTGCCAACTCAAAACAGGCTAGAACATATGGGCTGTACATTTTCACGCCGATTTCCTGGCTGAACCTTTTTAAATGGTAGAATCATTAGCTCGATTACTCCAGTCGTTTGTGAGTTAGAGAGGTTAATGTTCACAACTTTTTGCCTACTGATTCTTAACACCAGCGGACGACTATTGTAACTCATCCCAATACAATCCACCAAATCTTACTGAATATGAGTTCTTTTTCTTGCACCCCATTCTCCCTCACGTTTAGCCCAATTAGTTTTGAAATTTAAAGACGTTCGCCCTATAGTTTTATGATTTAAAGATATGTTGTCCCATTTCTTCGTCAATGTTTAGACCTTTCGCGCCACTTAGATGTCGGGATTTTTTTTTTTTTTTTTTTTTTTTTTTTTTTTTTTTTTTTTTTTAAGTTTGACACGGGGACTAGAGAGCAAAGTAAAAACTTTCCCTTAACCTAATCGCTAGTTTTGGTTAGGTTAGGTACAGTGGAATTAGATTAGGAAAGAGAAGAGTTGAGTTAGGCTAGTACAAGTTGTACCGTAATAGAAAAAGGTCTAGAGTATGAACCCAGGTACACTTGGGGATGATGCCTCCGGGTGTTGTTATTAGAATGGCCGCTATAAACACCACATCTCCGGCCATCAGCAAGGTTTTCTGCTTCTGAGCAAATAATCCAGTGTTTGTATGTATGTTGCTTAACCCTTTCACTACCATTACGTAATTTGCATCTTAATCTGGTTACCATTAGACAATTTACTTTAGTTTTGTTTATCTTACTCGACGACTCAAATGGGTAAATAAAATCTCAATAAACCCTCTTACTGACATGTCCATTTTAAACTGCATAAAATCGTCTAATTTTAGCCAGTATCAAAAGTAAACAGGCGGCATGGTGCTGAAGGGGTTAATAATTATATTCCTAGGATTCGTTTTCTGCTTGATTATTAATAACTAAGTCGTTGAACTACATTAATACCAGTCTAATCGTTGAACTACATTAATACCAGTCCTGTAATCGTTGAACTACATTAATACCAGTCTGTAATCGTTGAACTACATTAATACCAGTCTGTAATCGTTGAACTACATTAATACCAGTCTGTAATCGTTGAACTACATTAATACCAGTCTGTAATCGTATTTGTAAAGAGTGAAGAATTGCAGAATATGTTTTTAGATACAATTTTATTAGTAGCTTGCTCATTTTCTGAATTTACTTCATTGACAAAATAACATACACGTATTATGCATTAGGTTGCGTTTACTTACTGTTTAATTGCATTTTAATTATGATGTACATAGCTAAATTGCACAGTGATAAACACACGAAACATCATTGTACAAACCATGACTTCATAATTATCTAACCTTGGAAGCTGTAGAGAGTGAATGCAATTTATGGGTATTGCAGAAATCTAGTTCTGAAATTAAAAGGAACTGATTTTGAAATTGCCTAAATGTTTCCTACAATGAGTTGAAACAACTATATGCGTTACACTATATAATTATAAAATGCATTATTTTCTCTTTAGAGAGACAAACTTGATCCAAACTCTAGTAATATATGATAATTATTACCTACTTATATACAGTGTAAAATACCAGCATGCTTAGATTCAAATAAATCACCCCCAAAATAACACAATTGGAAATATATTCGAACGAAGAACCTGTATAAAGGAAACTCTCACTAACGGGGGATGGCTTATTTATTGGTTCATTTGAATATATTTATATCATATTTTTAGTTTCTTCCCTAGACCTCCATCAAGCTTATAAAAACACCCGCCCAAGACCCTCATTTAAGATCAATTTGTAAATTTTTTGATAGAAAAATATCCCAGCCCAAGGCCGATTCCTATTAAATTACAGGCTCGTCAGGATAAAAAACGACACCTAAATTACACGAAAAGTCTTAATATTGACAAAGGAATGAGACGAAAGGTCTTAACATTGCCACACTAATGGGCCCCACGTCTTAAAATCTGAAAACTAATGGGGCTAAACATGAAGACGAATGGGGACCAGCAAAAGGACCCATCTCCCCTTAATTAAAGCTCTAGTATTACACGTGGCAACAGCAGCCTGGATCACAGGGAACCCTAAACTCAGTCCATGCTCTTCCCCTTCCAGACTTTATTGCAGTCAATAAAATCTCCCTTTGTACATTCTTTTCTCTTGTGATCTTTCCTTTCGCCTTTTCCCGTTCTTTACTTTTATGTACTGTCACTAAATATTACGGTCTTTTGAAATTGTATCTTTTATTACTATATACGATTCAAAAAATTACAAATGGGTTTAGAAATCGAAGGAAAACTATAAGTGATAGAAAGGAGTCCACATGAAAAATGCATGAATATTGCCACTTTTATTCCTCGTGCAATGCACCATCATGAATTGAAAGGGCTATCAATATCATAAACTATTATGTGTTCGTCACATTTTCAAGTATATGCAGTACAACTATACAACATAGATATTTAAACTCATTTTACGATTGTTATCCACATACGCATTAACCTTGGTTGAGCATTTTTGGTCGTTCAATTGGGATGTGCACCTCTGTTGGTTTGCTGCTTGTTGCAAAATGATTACTTGTAAATATAGTCTACCATATGTCATTATTTTACGTCCGTAGAGTACTTTTCTTGATAAAAAATATTTGTACAGAATACATATATATAATATAATATAATTGTTTACAAAGTAATGAAAAAACAACATTAAGTGCACCACAGCAGATTATCTCCTATTCTACGAGTTTATGTGGTGACTTTAGAAGGCACACAATCGTCGACAGATATAAATCATACAAATGTTCTTTAACAGTTCGACACGCTGGTGAAATATCTTGTAACATTCACTTGAAACGCATACCCAAGCCAGTGTCATTAATGCTCACTGTTTTAACTGTATCAGCTACTTGTGCAGGCAGTTGTACAAACTATACCCTGTTCCAAATTAGTTGGCCAGAAGTCGTGAACCTTAACCTCTGCAACTCAAAAAGGGCAGCTATAGAACATATGGGCTGTAAATTGCCACACCTATTCCCTGGCTGACCATTCCCGAATGGTAGAAATATAACATTGATTTCTCTAGTCGTACGGGAAACAAATATTGTCTAAATATGTCCGTGCTTGCCTGATAGGTGTGGTATTTTAGGCTGTGGCTGTTTCTCGTAACTCGTATACTTGTAGGGTGTAAATATACTGTATATATTTGTCTAGGACTACTAAGTTGTTAGTGATTAAATATACAATCTGTTATCTGTGTATTTGTCTTCTTGTTGCAAGTGGGTCTAGTGACTCTAGTCTAATGTCTTGTTTGAGCAAAATGACAGATGTAGTGTGTCAATCTTTAAACACGCACAACCATTTTTGAGTTACACAAGGACAAGGGTAAAGATTTCTGGCCACAATATAGTAAATATAAACTATATATATATATATATATATATATATATATATATATATATATATATATATATATATATATATATACGGTACATATATACAGGATGTCCTGTGAGTATTATCAGATACTTCCAGAGATGAAAGATCAAGAAATTCTAAGACAAAACTTAAATACACATAAGCTTTTTGAGGCAATGTTTTGCAGTTATGGGCCCTTAAATCCGTATTTTTTGCATTTGTTGTCATTTTTAATCCCGTTTTTCTGCAATAAGATGGATATAGGAAAAATAAGTAAGAAGTGTATTATGAAGCATGATATCAATACTTCAAACGTACTCCAAAAACTTCACTATATCGTTCATCATATTACCTTGGCATTGAGTTGAATATTACAAGAAACTAAAAAAAAAAAATTAAAACTCATCATCACAAAAAGAGCTACATATGATTTGGTGGTGTTTTCATAAAGTATTGATATCATGCACCATCATACAGCATTTATCGTTACCGCTATTCATTTTTTTTTACATGGAAAATGGGTTAAAACTGACAACAACAAAAACATACGACCCCCTCCTTTTCACATGGCAGTTTTACAGGTTTTGCCATGTTTATATCTTTGTGTCCTCTAAATGAAAGAAATGGATATACAACTGAATAGTTTATGATGCAGTATGGTATAAATACTTTAAAAATGCATAGTAAACTCCTCTATAGCTTTCTTTATCGGCCCTTCGCAATGTGGTGAATATATGATTTTGTGATTTATTTGTAATATTCAACTCATCATCATAGGAAAATTAAGAAAGCTACAGAGTATTTGTTGGTGTTTCTATGAAGAATTGACACGATACATTTCCATGCACTACTTATTTTCTTCTCTATATTATTTCATTAAAAAGAGTAACTGCTTTATAAATGATGAAAAACACAAAAATGTCGACTTTAATGGACAATAGCTACAAGAAAATGCCCCCAAAAGCCTAGGTGTATAGAACATTGTTTACTCAGAATGACAATCTTTTTATTTCTGGAAGTATTTGACAAAACTTACGGGACACCATATATATATATATATATATATACAGTACGGTACATATACAGTATATAATATATATATATATATATATATATATATATATATATATATATATATATATATAATGTAACTATATACTGTATATATATTTTTTTTTTTCTTTTTTTTCGTTTTTTTTTTTTTTTTGGGGGGGGAGAGAGGTATCAGAAGAAAATGTTAATAAGTTTATGAATTATTCGATGGAGCCACCAGTAACACGGTAATGACGATGATTGAAGTATTTGTTTCATTCCCAAAGATGCCTCCCTAATCAGATTAAAATATTCAAATGATAGCTAGAACCATATATAAAAATACATCCTTATACTGTACTGAATGCGATAATCCTGTCCCGCCTATACCACTTTCCATAGAGAGAGAGAGAGAGAGAGAGAGAGAGAGAGAGAGAGAGAGAGAGAGAGAGAGAGAGAGAGAGAGAGAGAGAGAGAGAGAGAGAGGCAGACATACAGAGATAGAGAGAGAGAGAGAGAGAGAGAGAGAGAGAGAGAGAGAGAGAGAGAGAGAGAGAGAGAGAGAGAGAGAGAGAGAGAGAGAGAGAGGCAGACATACAGACAGACAGACAGACAGAGAGAGAGAGTATGTGTGTGTGTTTGTTTGCATGTGTTAAATGCAGACAAGCAATACCCTCTAAAATATGGGACACAATTCTGAAATACAACAAACTATTCGTGCATCCCACTCCAACCAGAATGATCACCCTCACTATTATCCCCGAACAAGCTGTGGCGGCGAGGGTGGTGGTGGTGGTGGTAAGGGGTACGTGAATCAGTGTGTGTAAGCGCAACGAAAAATGTGTATTTCCAACGACTGAAGCCTAAGCCTAGAACCAATGTAGAGATATTCCTAGTCAGGTTAGCACAGCGACTCATACGGAAAAACTCATCTCCCTCTCTTTGTGGTCTGGGAGTAGCCAAGCCCTCGCTCTCCTTCCTGTGTTTCCCTCCCCCCGCTTTCGGTATCTTTTATTTTCTTACTTGTCTTTCCACTTCCACCTGGCAAATTTGTCCCTTGTTTTTCTATTTACTCTCCGCACCACACACGCACAAACAGACAGACACAGACCTACGCGTTTCATCTTTCCTCCCTTTATTTCTTCTCGTTCCAATTACAGTGCTCGTGGATTCCCTTTCCTCCGCACGCGTGTGTCCAGTTTCTACTACTCCCATGTTTCCCGTTCATCGAATTCACTCTTTTTGTTTGCCCTCTCTCTCTCTCTCTTTCTGTCTCGCGTCCGGTTTTCCAGGACCTAATCCAGCACCTCGTCTATCAGGGTCTGGTATTGGAATTTCACGTTTCATTACCCCTTCGTCTTGCTTCTGAGCTCCTCGAGCGTTCTCTCCACCAAGCTCACATTTTCCGTCCCTCTTCACTAGATTTTCCTAAAGCTCGCTAAATATTATTCCCGTTGGGATCCATATCACCCTCGGATGATACCTCTCCTCACAAAACTGGGTGAATACTGAAATCCCTTCTCTCTCTCTCTCTCTCGCTCTCGCTCTCTCTCTCTCTCTCTCTCTCTCTCTCTCTCTCTCTCTCTCTCTCTCTCTCTCAACGTTATAAGCAAATATTCCTCAGTAAAAACAACAGGAATGGTTTCGGACTTCAAAAACGCAAATTATGACGGACTTAAGGAATCGCTATCAAACATACACTCAAACCTCATAAATATAAACGAAGTAAATGAACTATGGGGACATTTTAAGTCTACAATTACAGAAGCGCATAAACAATTTGTACCCATGAAACCAAAACGTAGTACGAAATCAAGTATGCCCCCTTGGTACAGTAGAGACATTGGCAAGGCAATAAGGAAAAGGAATCAACTCCACAAACTTGTAAAAAATAACACAAACACTGAAGTAATTAAAAACTTGTACAAAAAATAGTAGAAGGGAAGTGAAAAAAATAATTAGGGCGAACAAACAAAATTACGAAATGACTATTGCCAGAGAAAGTGCCACAAACCCCAAAAAATTCTACAGTTACGTAAACAAAAGTAAACAGATCAAAAGCGGAATCGGACCGCTAATAGAAGATGGCCAGACAATAACAGGCGACACAAACACGGCAAATCTGGTCAACAAATATTTTGGCTCAGTTTTCACAGAAGAAATTATCGATCATACCCTTGAAAATAACACCTCAACTCATGAGATAGGAGATTTCACCATCAGTGTTACCGAAGTACAAAGCAAATTGAGTAATTTAAATGTAAATAAGACCCCGGGACCCGACATGCTCCACCCGAAAATAATTAAGAATGTCAAGGACGAAATAGCAAAACCCCTGACACAACTATTTAACTTATCACTACTACAGGGGATTGTACCGAGTGATTGGAAAGATGCGAACATTACGCCGATATACAAGAAGGGTAGCAAGGCCAAAGCGAGTAATTACAGACCAATTAGCCTAACTTCAATTGTAGGAAAAATCATGGAAAAAATCATTAGAGATAAGATTGTAGATTACCTCGAATCAAACAACCTAATCAAAAATAGTCAACACGGCTTTAGATCAAATAAGTCATGCCTAACAAATTTGATTGAATTTTATAACAAACTATTCACATATAACGACATGACGAAATCACTAGATATAATCTTCTTGGACTTTCAAAAAGCTTTCGACAAGGTGCCTCACCGAAAACTATTGGCTAAACTGGAGAGGATAGGTATCAAAGGTGAAATTCATTCTTGGATAAAAAATTGGCTTACGGACAGAAGACAGAGAGTGGTGATAAATGGAGTGGAATCGGAGTGGGAGCCTGTCACTAGTGGAGTTCCACAGGGTTCAGTCCTTGGACCGGTCCTGTTTCTCATTTACATTAACGATATCGATGTAGGGGTAAACAACACCATTTCCAAATTCGCCGACGATACAAAAATAGGAAATACAGTCCTGAACGAAGATGATAGAAATGCGTTGCAATCTGATTTAAACAAGATATCAGAGTGGTCGAAAAAATGGCAGATGCCCTTCAATGTCGATAAATGTCAGGTGCTGCAGGTTGGTAGCAGAAATATGAAATACAAATACGAAATGAATGGCAAACAAATAAAAACCGCAACGGTAGTAAAAGTCCTAGGGGTACTAATATCTGAAAACCTAAACACTTCCGACCAATGTATAGCAGCTGCAAATAAGGCAAACATAGCATTGGGCTTTATTAAACGAAAATTTACATATAAACATGAAAACGTAATAGTGCCACTGTTCAAAAGTATGGTGAGGCCCCACCTTGAATATGGTGTGCAGTTCTGGTCACCTTATCTGATCAAGGACATTGTAAGACTCGAGTCAGTACAGCGTAGAGCGACGAAGATGATACCCTCATTAAGAAATAAACCATATGAAGAAAGACTTAAACGATTGAACCTGTTCTCATTAAAAAAGAGGAGGTTGAGGGGTCAGCTTATTGAGTGCTTTAAGATACTAAAAGGTTTCGACAAAGTCGATGTAAATGCACTATTCACATTAAACAATACTAATCAAACTCGCGGAAATGGAATGAAATTAAAAACCAAAAAGGTAAACCTTGATGTCACAAAGAGTTTCTTCACCTACAGTGTGGCGACAGAGTGGAATAAACTACCAGCGAGAGTGGTGGAGAGCGACACAATAAACGCCTTCAAGGGAAGGCTTGACCTCTATCTGCAGAGGGCTGGGGTGATATGAATGGAAAAAAAAAAAAAAAAAAAAAAAAAAAAAAAAAAAATGTATGTATATGTATGTGTGTGCACTGTACAGTATGTATATATATACTGTATATATGTGTGTATGTGTGTATGTATATGTATGTGTTTGTATGTGTATGTATATGTATATGTATGTATGTGTATGTGTGTATGTGTATATATGCATATATGCATATTATAGTTTGTAAGGCCAGACTGCCTAGTAAGGACCTTGAGGTCTGTGTGGTCTGTGTATCTATGTAGCTCTATGTAGCTCTCTCTCTCTCTCTCTCTCTCTCTCTCTCTCCTGCCCATTTCTCTCTCTCTCTCCTGCCCATTTCTCTCTCTCTCTCTCTCTCTCTCTCTCTCTCTCTCTCTCTCTCTCTCTCTCTCTCTCACTTATCAAATAATAGATATACCATCGCAACACCAGAATTATTTGAAATGAGAACGTAGATCAGAGGGAAAATAATACTTCAGCTTCAAATTAGGAAATAACCAGACTCAGGCAGGAAACATAAATTAAGGTTACCTGCTGAGTCAAGCTGGATACAGCAAATAATATATGCAGAAATATAAAGAGGATGTGACTCGGGCAAGACCGTACATTCATTACAAGAGCACTCAGTTAAGCACGTACCTTCGCCATACGTGTAAGCCTCTGTCATTGTCACCTAAATTCTGACATATTGCTCTATTTTCATAAGCTGTTGAATCGGGCCAAATGGTAGAATTGGGCGAAATTAAGCCGACTGGTCTCAGTCGAGTTAGGCCAAATGGTTGAACTAAGATCGGGCGATCTGGTCAAATTGGTCAGGACGGCCGAATTGGTAGGTGGTCAGACGGATTAACAGCGATGGAACTAGGCTAACAGTTGAATTAGTCAGAGGCAGTCGAACTGGCCAATCCCCTGACAGCAATCACTAATGTATATTATTGTGTGGGCGAGTTTATTTCGGGACAGGGAGTTACCATTGTTTACCAACAGTAAATCAATTTTATTCCGGGGCAATATAAAGATACTGGTAAAGTTTCTTCTACTTCCGTACATTAGTTCATGAGAAATCCTGAATTGAAATAGAAAGACACACAAATAAACACACATACAGGCAGATAACGGCCATCGCATAATCTCCGGAAACTTAATGTGAAAATGTATTAAGAAAAAATAACAAAAGTTGAATGAAGTGTACCCATTAAACCACGATCAAGTGTACTTTTTTCCTTTCATCGGAGTTGATAAATACAACCTGGTACGAATCAGAGAATATTAAAAGTGTTTCTTGAAGTAATAGTTACAACATGAGAGAGGGCACATTACTGTGTGTAAGGGTAGGAGGATGAGAAGGCATGCATCAATCAGGACACACCAGAAATTATAATGGGTGGAGAATAAGTTTGCCACCAGTTGCAGATATTTGACTTGAAACATAATTGCTCATTGGGGCAATCTAAGAGCTTACATTTGCCCATTGATGCCAATCAACAGACAGAAACGGTAAGGATTTTGGATTAGCCACATAGACCATGACAAGATATTAGATAGTCACGATGCACAATTTTTACCCATGAATCACATGAATCGCACAACATGATGGACAGAAGAACTAACGAGAACGTTCCTGTCATTAAGACAAAGCAGGGACTGAACATAGCCATAAAGGAAATGTACAGTTGTCTGCAATATTGAAGACAATACAACACGAAAACAAACTAACCTATGGCTGGAGAAATATAAGGACAGATAAGCGATACAGCACCCACAAAAAGGAGAGTAACATAAATCAGTTACGTTAGCGAAGAAAAAATAACACTCAGGAAAGGTAAAAAGTGGTATGTGTATGAGCGGAGTACGACAGGTAATTAGGGAGGACGGAGTGGAATAAGTGTTTGGTGGAGGTGAGCAGCCAGGCGTGAGTCTGGAGTGGAGGGCTGCCTGATGGAGACGGAGGAGGTGGCCTGCTACAGAGGCACCACTAGAACACTCTACGATATATTGTGATATAGTGCAGAGCTAGCACTATAACACTGTATATTGTGTGTTGGTATAGATCTAGCACTATAACACTGTATGTTGTGTATTGGTATAGATCTAACACTATAACAGTGTATATTGTGTATTGGTATAGATCTAGCACTATAACACTGTATGTTGTGTATTGGTATAGATCTAGCACTATAACACTGTATATTGTGTGTTGGTATAGATCTAGCACTATAACACTGTATGTTGTGTATTGGTATAGATCTAGCACTATAACACTGTACTGTATATTGTGTATTGGTATAGATCTAGCATTATAACACTGTATGTTGTGTATTGGTATAGATCTAGCACTATAACACTGTATGTTGTGTGTTGGTATTGGGTCACCACTATAATACTGTATATTGTGTGTATTGCACTCTGGTACCAGTACAAAGGAGTACAAAGGAAATCAAGCAACAACAGGTCTAGTGACCCTTCTAGGCTGCTTGTCCTCCATAACACTGAGGATCAAGTGTCCAAACAGTGGTTTAGAGTGGGTAAGGGAACATTGGAAAGGGAACTACTGCCCTGGAACTAATGTCCGTGGCAGGACTAGGAAGTTAGTAGGGGACATATGGGTTAGTAACTGAGGGGAGGATAAAATAAAGTTATTCATTTACAAACGCAGTCAGTCGCGGGTTTGATGTGAGATATTTGTCTAGGCGGAGTTTAAATGAACCGACGGTGCTGCAGTCTATAACGTCTCGGGGAAGCCCATTCCACAAGTTGACAACTCGATTGAAGAAGAAATTCTTAGATTCGTGTGAGTTAAAAGATTTACCAATAATTTTGCAACCGTTTCCCCGCGTGTAATTAGATTGGTCGATAGTGAAGTACTTACTACAGTTCATATTGTCGATGCCTTTGATGATTTTGAACACTTGAATTAAGTCGCCTCTTAATCTGCGCTGGGTTAAAGGAAATATATTTAATTCTCTAAGACGCTCTTCGTATGGTTTGTTCTTTAGGCTAGGTATCATTTTGGTAACTCTACGTTGAACTCGTTCTAGCTTGTTTATGTCTTTTTGGTAATAAGGGCACCAGCATTGAACGCAGTATTCCAGAAGAGGGCGGACTAAGGAATTGTAAAGGGTTAGGATAACGTCTTTGGATTTATGCTCAAATGACCTGCCTATAAAGCCAATTATTTTGTTTGCCTTCTTAACAACTTCTGAACATTGTTGACTCGGTTTTAGGTTACTCGATATTGTTACTCCCAGGTCGGTTTCTCTGTTTACATTCTTAAGCTGAGTGCCATTCATCGAATAGTTTGCTTACCAAGTCACAACTATGCCACTGTACTGTATTCGGTGTGCTGGTATACTCAGCACTATATCATTTTGCACTAACTAATCACAATGGCACCCTACTGTGTGTTGATATATAGATAACACCGTATCACTTTCACTGTTAGCTGGTACAAAGTTTGTATTATGTACTTTACACTGAATTATAAATCGGTTATGAATACTATAGGGTGAGTATCGATACTCTATTTTGTATAGGCCTGTTGCATGGTAGTAAAGAAAGAATACTAAAACACTGTATATTGGGTTAGTACACTAAGTCGTGGTCTAAAATTGTCTAAACTACCCCGAACGGGATTTTTGTTTTTTATCTAGTATATGCATTTTATGGGTTCATTTGAGCAGTCTTATGATTAAGAAAGGGCCAAGACTTATGCCACAGAGTGTACACAGTACAGAAATATAATAATTGGCAGTGAATGGTGGTACACACTGAGCTATAGAGTATTTGAAGTAGCTTGGTCCCATAGAGCCCTATACAACTGTACATTGTGTGGTGGTACTGAATGAACACGGTAGTACATTATTACGGTTTATTTATATACGAGCCTTGTTATAATGATCACTACGTGGCTACAAAACAATCTGACTTATATCAATATAATATATAGTGCGGTGGACATTAATTACCAATGAATACCGTATGCTTTAACATGCTTCCATTTTCAACATTAATCTATAATGATCCAATGTGAGACTGGCCTACTTCAAATAGGATGATGGCAAGCTACGTATTTCCCTTGAACTCAATGGTTAATTCCGTTTTGGTAATGTTGTGGATATGATGATGAGGGACTGTGGAATGTTGACAGTATTGTGTAGTTGGATTATGTACTTTTTGTGTGTAATCATAGACGTATTGTAGATTCAAGCATATGTGTTGCTTACGAAAAATTAATAGAGAGTTGTTTAAGGGAGCCCACCTCGCTTTTTTCTCTTTCCCTCCCTCTCTCTTTGGCTTGTATCCATTCGGCCCATTCACCCTACTGTTTTAAGACGTTTACCCCCATCCAGGTGTCAATATTTTCCTGGCGAGCAGTAGCAAGCCAGCATATATATTTTTTTTTGACAGCAAGATAAATTTGTACATTTTTCGATAGCAAAATGTCTTCGGCGAAGCCGGATTTCTCCATAAAATGCTGGCTCGCTATCGCTCGCCAGGAAGAAATCGACACCTGGATAGGGATAAACGTCTTAAAACAGTTGGCTGAATGGGGCCGAATGGATACAAGCCAGGGAAAGAGAGAAAAGGAGAGGAAGATACAAACAAAAAGCCGGTGACTCCCCTTAACAACACCTTTAATGTCCGCCCATGTAGCATAAGTTGTTGTAAGGCAGTGCGCCACCGGAAATCGACCCCAAGATTATTCACACTCAAACAAAAACTATTCACTGAGCTATAGGAGTTTGACCTCAAGGCCAATGTATTTACTAGACACATATATTTCTTTAAGCAACCTCGGGAATGTACGTGTTAAAGTATCTTGCAACCCTTGCAAGACCCCGTGACTATTATAAAGCTTTGATATTTGTTCCTTCATGTTGCTGCACTTGACAAAAACTATTTAGACACGCCACATGTTTCCTGACTAGATAGGGATCTCGTCTACATACTAGACAAGTATTTAAAAATATACCTCTAAAAAATACAATAATATTTAGACATTTGATCCGTCACTCACTCCACATTCAATGCCAAGATTCCAGAATGGCTGTAGAGGAATTTTGAAGTAATGTGTACTAGAATGCTACTGAATAAGAAACTGTTTTAACATTGAAACCGTTTGAAAATGAAGCGATCCTCTCATATCTCAATAGGATGTGAAAGAAGACCAGAGTATCGAGGCATTATAAGGAAAGCAAATGGAACCAATTCTAAACCTGATTAGTCTTACGACTCCGAGAAGACTCGCATTCGAGAAATTGGTGTGTAGGAAAGAGTGGAATGAATACAATCCGGATTAATACTGGAGCTTGGGGAAAACAAAATCAAGAGAGGGCACTCCTACGTTTCCCTAACTACCATAACATATACATCATTAACTAGTATTGACATTATTAATTAAATGCATGTATACCTACAGTGCACTTCCTTCATTCCTTCAACATCATTTACCTCTATTGGTTTAATCCAAAAATGCGTTTGAATCACACTGAAAACACCTTGGGTTTGTTTATATCTGTTAAGAATACTTATGTATTTATAATGAGAGAGGTTAACAGTTAAAATTGTGGAGGTAGGCCACGAATGTTGACCGTGACTGTACATACTAGTTTACAAATGATAGCCCAAATTAGCTAACGTAAATAAGAGAATTACACGTTATCAGAGAGAGAGACAGACAGCGAGAGAGGGTGATAGAGAGAGAGAGAGCGCACACACACTCGGGCGACACAGACATATGGAGTCAATAAGAGCGAGCTGCGGGGTAATCTCTCTTTTATTGCCTACAAATTGCTGAGTGGTGCTGCTTGTCCATGTTTTTCTCTTGTTGGCAGGCATGTGACCCGCCGGCCGGAAAGCATATCCACCTAGTCCGGAAAGGTTCAGACTAACACTTTTATATACTTTGACCAGGATGATCTTAGTGGTATCTTTTCTTAGCCTAATTTCACTTCACATAACATAACATACCTGACATACCATCACCTATCCTAAACTAATAACACATCCAATACCAGTCCTAACCCCAAATCACCTTACTTAAATAAACTTCAAATCACCTAAACTCGCCCCTATTTTCCTAACCTAATTTTACTTCACATAACATAGCACAACCATGCCTAACCCTACCTCATCCAATCGAACCTGATCCCACCTCATCTATCACACATCCAATAACAAACCTAACCCCAAATCACCTACCATAGCTAAACCTCAAATCGCCTAAACTAACCCTACCTTAATATATACTGACATTGTATAGTCTATGTATCTTGCCCTACCTCCTCTAACTCCACAGCACCTAGACTAACCGCAGATCACCTAACGAAACCAAACTCCATTTCACCTAAGCTACCCTCGCCTCAGTTTAGCCGAATACTACAAAACCTCACCTCTAAAATAACCCAACCTTACATCGACAAACAGTACTTTAAAAATAGGCTAAGTTAGGTTTCATGGGTTTAGTTGGGATTGAGTTTGGATAAGTTACCGTGATCGTTCTGTTAACCCCTTCTGTACCACCACATCCTTTTCACTGTATGCTGGTTACTAATCGATCTTATTCAGTTCAGGAAGGATCTCTAGCAATTATAAGGGTTCAAACGCTCTCAATCAACATTTTTGACTACCGCAGATCCTTCCTAAGCTGCATGAAATCGACAAAATATAACTAGAATAACATATAACACACGTCGCCGATATAGAAAGGGTGAAAAGTAAAGTAACGTGAGAGAATGAACCCGACCAAACTTGGGGAGTATGCGGCCGGAAATACATTGGTGCCCTATACGTATGCATCCAACGGCACACATGCAACTGGAGATGGCCTGCTCGTGTCAAAATATAGGCCAAAATTTATCTGGATAATATTTCAAAGGGAATACAAAGGAATACAAAGGAAGACAAGCAAACAACAGACATACTGGTCCTTATTAGGCTGTTTGTGTTACAAAAAAAAACAAAAAACAACCCACAGCCATTAATTGAAGGGATTGAGCTCCAGAAAAGCTGTGGTCAGAACACTAAATTATATTACTATCTATGATACTAAAACAGTCACATTACTCAAACACAAACGCAGTTAGTCGTGGTGTTCATGGCAAGATATTTGGGGATATTTGAATGTTTGGACTGTATGGCACTCTACAACACTTTTGGGCAATTTATTCCATAAGTTGACCACTCTGTTGAAAAAGAAGTGCTTCGCTTCGTGTGAATGAAACGCCTCTCCGACAATTTTGTAACCCTTATTTCTTGTGTAATTTGAGTTATCAAATGTGAAGTACTTACTTGCATCCATGTTGTCATGACCTTTGATAATTCTAAAGACTTGAATTATGTACCCTCTTTTTATGCGGATTTTTTGCAATTTAAGAAGGATATATATATAGGAATCAAACCGTTAAATACTATCTCAATTAAATCTTTAGTTTCCGCAAATTCGTCCTAAGCTGAATGAAATTGTCTAATGAAAGCTAGAACATACTGTCGATACCCGTCATGATCCTCATAGGGTTATTAACAGTGAGAAATGTTCTGATACATCGGAGAAATGGAAATATGAAGCTAGCAAAAATAAGACAAGGCGAACTATAAGAAGCTTGGATTCTCTTACTCCAAACACCAGCTTACAAACTTCTTACATCTTAAAATATAAATTGCTTCTCTCTCTGATGGTGCTTTCAGGGGAGATTTTTCCTTAAGGGGGTGTTATTTCTGGACCACCTTCTCCCTCATTATTAGTCCCATTAGTTTTAACATTTTAAGACGTTTGTCCCATTAGTTTGGTGACTTTCAGACTATTCGCTCATTTCGTTGTCAACTTTAAAGGTAGGGCTCATGGGTTGAGATAAACATGGAATGATAATCGCCAAGCTGTACATAATTATCTTGCAAAATGCAATGGCATAAAAGATTTTGTGGATCGTCTATATCGGGCCTGTGACGTCACAAGAGTGTGAGTCCACCATCCAGTCTAGGATAAGGATACTGGTGTGACGTCACTATGACGTCACAGGCCCGGTATAGACGATCCACAAAGTCCTTTATACCATTGTTAATAATTGTTTCATTGGGTCCGCTCGGCGGAGTCCTGAAGGCTCAGTCTTTAAAGACATTGGGTCCGCTCGGCGGAGTCCTGAAGGCTCAGTCGGTAACTATGAATTCGCAGTTTCCAATTAGGAGCATGCGGTAAGGACTTCCTTACTACTGGGCCCCAGTTCTCTCGCACCAAATGCATAACTCCTCTTTGGTGTAATTGTATTCTTCTGCGAGCTGAAACAGTACCTCATGAGACACCACAGTCTATTTATAAAGGCTGTTAACCCTGACCAGTACAGTATTACAACACTAACATAGGTGGACTAGGCCTGCCAACCTGGAAGGTGCCATATTAAACCCGCTGCAGGTTAGGGAGGGACACCACTTTAAAAAAAAACGAGCCTTTGACGCTACCTCCTGGGTGGCATGGAAACGCGTCAAAACCATACACAAACAAAAAAATACAAACAATATTTATCAACTCTGCATAAGCAGAGTTTGGTATCGCCCCCTCCCCCCGTATAGTGGGTACCACCGGAAAAAATGTCTGTCGTCGTCGTTGTTGTCGTCGTCGTCGTCGTCGTCGTCGTCCGTCTGTCCCGAAACTCCTCCTAGACCGTTGGACGGATTTTCACCAAATTTCACACGAATATTTGTTGCGTGAATGCGAACGTCACTCAAAAAAGATGTTTTGATTGTTGCAATAGTTATGATTTTAGGTCCAAACTATGGTTTTACCCCCCCCCCTCCCTCCCCTCCCACCGACCCCCCGACCCCCCGACTGGTGTTAGGTAGTTGTAAGATTATATGGTGTTAGGTAGGTGTAGGATAGATATGGTGTTAGGTAGTTGTAGGATAGATATGGTGTTAGGTAGTTGTAGGATATATATGGTGTTAGGTAGGTGTAGGATATATATGGTATTAGGTAGTTGTAGGATATACAGTATATGGTGTTAAGTAGTTGTAGGATAGATATTTTGTTAGGTAGTTGTAGGATAGATATTGTGTTAGGTACTTATAAGATATACCTGTATATGGTGTTAAGTAGTTGTAGGATAGATATTTTGTTAGGTAGTTGTAGGATTGATATGGCGTTAGGTAGTTGTAGGATATATATGGTGCAGGATAGGTTATGGTGTTAGGTAGTTTTAGGATAGACATGGTGTTAGGTAGGTATATGATAAATATGGTGTTAGGTAGTTGTAGGATAGATATGATGTTGGGTAGTAGTAGGATAGATATGGTTTTAGGTAGATGTAAGATAGATATGGTGTTAAGTACTTGTAGGATAGATATGGTGTTAGGTAGTTGTAGGATATATATGGTGTTAGGTATGTGTAGGAGAGATATGGTGTTAGGTAGTTTTAGGATAGATATGGTGTTAGATAGTTGTAGGATATATATGGTGTTAGGTAAGTGTAGGATATATATGGTGTTAGGTAGTTTTAGGATAGATATGGTGTTAGGTAGTTTTAGGATAGATATGGTGTTAGGTAGTTGTAGGATATATATGGTGTTAGGTAGGTGTAGGATATATATGGTGTTAGGTAGTTGTAGGATATAATTATATGGTGTTAAGTAGTTGTAGGATATATATTTTGTTAGGTAGTTGTAGGATAAATATTGTGTTAAGTAGTTGTAGGGGCGGGGTGGCGCTTCTCCCTAATGTTTAGCACCACTAGTTTTGAAATGTTAGGACGTTCGCGGTTAGATAAACGGATCCAAAGTGGGGTATTATATGGGTGTCCATATATACGACAATTCAACCACAGATTTAAGCCTTACCATAGTGAAACCAGACGAATTAATGCATGAAATAGACATTAATGAAACTGAGTGAGCTTAAGTTGTATTTTACAAATCAACATTCTTTTCCTATGTCTTTGATAAGTGAAATAAGACCAGTTGATAGCATAATCACTTTGTTAACACTCTATCTCTTAGATCTTCATCAGGTCAATGACCCTACGAAGCTTTATACTAAACGTGTTCAATATAGTGCTGCTCCTGAAATATTGCTTATATTCTACAGCTTAGCTAAATATGATATAAACGACACCTCTCTTTGGGGGATGGTTCACTTTTTGGGCGATTTTTGCATGTATTCATTATTGTTCTAGTTTCCTCCCTAGACCTCCATCAAATTTAAAAAAAAAATCCATTAGATCCCCCTTCTAGATTAATTTGTACATTATTCGGTAGAATAATTCTTCCAACATTACAGGATCACTATCGTTCGCCAGTGAAAAAATCGACACCTAAATAGCACGAAAGGTTTAAATATTGACAACAAAATGGGGCGAGAGATTTTAAAATCGATAAACTAATTGGGCAAAAATCTTAAAAACTGAAAACTAATTGAGCTAAACATGAGGGAGAAGGGGGTCTAAAAAAAAGCGGCCCATGTCCCCTTAAGAAGGCCAATAGAGAGAGCTGACAGGCTGGAACTGTATATTTTGTTTACTTAGTTGATGTATATACTGTATTGTTACACCCATGAATCTGCTACATGTGGTGTGAATGAGTGAGGAAAGTTACTATATTAACACGTTTATATATGGCTTAAAGGTTCATTTATATTTTACCTTCTTATATTAATACTTCTATATTAGGGTTAAAACAATTTGTATTATTAGTATGCATAAATCCATTATGTTGGTCAATTTTAGCCCACTTTTCATAATTAATGACTGTGGATGGGGTATTTGGCTGGACGAGTTGGCTCCACATGGGGGAAGGAGGAGCTGAATGGAAGTGTGGAGAGCTGGAAGACCACTGGGGTTTGTTATGGTAATAGCGGATTCATATGACGTTTTTCCTGGCAAATTTTAATGAAATTCATTTTAGCTTCATTGTGTGACCATTTTTAGTACACTTGATGACTAATGAAGGTACATTATCTTAATGTACCATATTTTTTTTAAACATTTACTCAGGTGCTGCAAAACCATAGTTGAACAAAAAGTTGGAAGCGTTCGTGTGAATCTACCTTTGATTTGATTTCCTTTAAGGCTGTCATAAAACTATTCTAGTTGGAAGTACTAATTGTATAAGAAGTATAGAAGTAGGTACAATTGCCAAGAAATGAACCTTGGATAACCGCTTTGGAAAGTTGGCAGTATTTAACCATCATAACAGGGTAATGCAAAGTATTGGTGAGAATAAATGGTCTTTAACCAGTTCAAGCACTAATAATGCAAAGGAGTGATCTTATAAACTCTCCTTCAAACTATATATAAACCAATTAATACTGTCACTCATATATAGCACACGACTTAGGTTCATGTCCAAGTCCCACAGGTTCTTTCTAAAATTAGTGTAATCCTTTTTAGATAGTCGAAAAAAAAAAAAAAAAAAAATCATCGTTCTAATTAGATTAAGGAGCATCGAGTGAAGTTAAGAGAAGATATTGTATACTATTTGCAGTTAGTTGATTGTTTATGATAAACCCTAATAAGCATAAATGCCCATTGGAATCTATACCAACCGCAAACGTAGCAATACATGCAGCTATATACAAACTCCCAGAAGCTTCGGAACTTGAAAGGTACATCAACAAATGTTGGTGTATAATTACTACGGTTCACGATTGTACATAAAGTGACGGGATGCTAAATTTGACGAGTTACTGCCAGAGGTGGACTGGATTCGAAGAGAGAATTAATGGAAATATACATATTATGTCGATTATCAATTCTTGTAAATGGTACAAAATTGCCCTCGGCTAATAAAGGACCTCTCAATCAAATCTCTCTCAACTAAACAACTGGATCCATAATTAATTCGTAAGCTGAATAAAATCCCCATAATTACATGGATCAAGGCGTGATCGCATTGAAAAGGGATATGGTTGCAGTGACGATGTGTGTCCTAGGAGATAGTAAGAGTCCCAAGAGAGATGAAGAGAGAAGTGAGAGGGAGAAGGCAGCATTGACCCCTCGAAAACCCCCACACTGGCAGAAGAAACACATTTATTCAAAATATTTATCCTGTTCGGATAATCACGCCAGTGTAACTTTCCTGTTACTGGCGTTGTTGTCAGTTTATTCAGATTAACGCTAGACGACTCTATTCATCAGACGAAAACAAAAATCGAACCTTGCCCAACTAACGAAACAAAACATAACAAAAAAACAAATCTGTGTTTAGTTAACCTGCTTCACTGGGTTTCAAGTCAACACGACCTCACTGCTAAATGGCCACAGCCACAATGGCTAAAGTTTACTAGACTGACCATATTCAGTTTAATCAAATTAACCTTAATCTAAAGTAATCAGACTTGATGTTACCTAAGTTAACGTTACTCCAACCTCAAAAATGCTAATCTAAACTAACCTAGGCTACACAGGAAGGTGACCGTATTCACTCAACAATGCTGACGACTCGAAGCCTGTTTCAACTCTGGCTGCTCTAACTGTGTGCTCAGACTTTATATGGAAATTTGGATAATTTAGGTAATTTTCTCTCCAGCCCAGCTCAGTCTCTTGCTTTTTAGTATACCATGACGCATTCTCTCATTATATTTTGACCAATTAAATGATTATATTAAGGCTATGAATGTAGGAGTATAAAGGTTTGTTTAAGATACAGTATAAGCTTACGTCTTGGAATGGTGTAAGTCTTTCCTGGTCTGTATGGAATCGTTTAATGTTGGCAAGGATACACAAAAAAACAAACAAAAAACGGCATGCTACTCAAAAACATAAAATATCGATTTTTTCCCAGTTGTATTTATTGTTTATATGAAAACAAGTATAAAACATGTACTAATTGTTACTCCAATAACTGTAATTGACGTAATATACACTGTACTACTATAGCTAAATAAAAATAAATGCACAACAGGAACGACCATTAACACTTTGGATATACAAATATTTGGGTTATACTGAGATGATGAGTATTGTTTTAAATCAACATTATAAACATGTTAGGTTAAGGGTTGGTATCAGTATGGATTTTTCCACTTTCCAGTACATTTCTCATTCTTTATTAAAGCAGCTTGGTAATTCTACAATTATATATATTACATAAGGCTAATTATACGTGTACATTTGTTTTAAAGTTTAGCATGTCGTTTTTTATGTATATTATGTACTTCGTAAAGCACTTTGAAACTAATGATCAATATACACCAAGTCATGGTATAGCTTCTCCATCTAAAACAATATTACGAGGACTGGCACTTACGGCAGCTTCACCTTTGCTTTCACGTAATCCTTGATTTTAAAGTTGTATTATATCCTCTTAAGTCTCAGATAAACTCTCCAAGTAATCCATGACTATGCATTGGAATTATATTATTTGTTTCACTAGAAAGCCTATTGAATGACTACTACTGTCTTCATTCATCGTCAGAGCGCATTGTTTGTGCAAATAAAAGTCACGTAAATGTGGAGTTACTCTTCCTGAACCACCTAAGCAATTTATACTTATGTCCTCTCCATTCAAAGGTGTACAAGGTGTAAACACAAGTAGAGAAGTGTATCAAAAAGAGACAATATAAAAGTTGAAAATAGATAGGTGTGCGAGACATTTGACTTCGGGGTGCATATTCTTATTTATATCTTAAATTAATCCGATTTAGTACAATTAGCTCGTGATTAACTTCTCTTGAAAGGTTCTTCAATTATGTTATCCCCGAAATAATATGCACATTTTGCTTCACAGTTTATTAGTACGGGTCATACAATTAGGGTACTCCCAAAACGGTTAAATTATGTAGGACTGCAGGCTCTGTCAGGCTGTAACTAATGATATTCACAGAGGGACTGAATTTATTGTGACAAGCAAAATGCGTGAGTAATTGCTTATAGCCACCTGCAGTTTTTCGGTGTTTAGTTATTGAATCAGATATATCCGCCGAGTGAGGCTTATTTTTCTTTTAGGGGGACAGGAATTTAACTATTTTACCACAATCTACCTATTAGTTTTTCAGGGTTTAGACAATATTTTTAGCTTCCAAGTGACATCCAGTTAGGCCATATTTCAAACATTATGATAATAAAAGAGTGTTGCTTCATCTACAACACACCGTAAATGCTCATATCTACCTACATGCCACATTTCAGTTCCGTATCTCAAAAAATCCACAGCCAACCTCTGACGACCTCTAGGAAGAACATGAAGAGCTATATCACATCACCCATTAATCTCCGTCGTCCCCACTGGAAAAGATTAATATAGGAAGAGGTAGTGAACACTGAGAAAAGTGGAATGTATAAATAGCCTTGCCACTGTCTGCAGGTGTGCGCTCCAGACAGATCCACACACACAATTTTCCAGACATCAGTTGTTATACGTCGCTCGTCTTGCAGATACATTTTATTTATAGATATTGTTCAGTTCAGAGCCCATAGCCAGAATGCTGTCAGAGTATTGAGGCCGATCGAAAGTTGCTAGATAAAACGTGTAAGTCTTCCTAACACCTAAGGCATCATCCTAATTATTATGACTAACTTTAAACGATTTTACTAAGCTTAAGAATTACTTCTGGGAATCAGAATAGTAACGACCATAGACATTCTCTTAGCCTTCAAAAGGTTTTCCAGATATGAATAAAATTGCTCAATGATAGCTTGAATAAAAACAATAAAGTTCTCCTCGTCCATAAAGGGTTAACTGCCAGACACTCCTGCTCCCCTCCGGCTGGATCTGTTCTACGCCTGTCAGCAAGCAAGAGCCACACAGACTTTTACCAGGTCTAGTATTTTCCCAGGGAGTTGAGGGTACTATGAGAACCCTAACTTTGGTCCACTTAAGCAAAGTTAATTAACACATAACTGAGACCGTTAAGGAATGGAGATATATTCAATTAAGGAGGAACACAATATATTCCATATTTTACAATATGGCACGCAGGTGTTATGGGGATTACACTAGGCTGCGCTTGACAGTGGTGCAAATCTCCGTATCACTTCCCTTTGGAGTCTATGGTAGATAATTGGGGTGGGAAATACACCTATGACACAAGGGATAAAGCATATTATCAAGGTTACTGCAATAACAAACGTCCACTAAAGCCGGTATCACACGAAAGCTTATATAGTCAACATTCGATAATCAACATTTTTCTGGCAACATTTCTGGAATGATTTGCACTGGTATCGGAAACTAGACTGGTGATAGATTAATTTAGGTGACAGAAATATTATAAATGTTGACCTCATAAGCTGCCAGACCAGTGTTGAGCAAAAATGTTAAGCGAAAAGGCGCTCGTGTGATACCGACTTAACACCTGGTTCCAATTTACTGGTAGGTTAACAGGGGCATAGGGTGCAAGGACATTTAGGGGGGGATGGGCCGGTTTTCTGGACCAATTTCTCCCTCATGTTTAGCCTCATTAGTTTTCAGATGCTAGGATGTTTGACCCATTAGTTAGTCGATTTTAAAACCTTTCGCCCCATTTCTTCGTCAATATTTATACCTTTCGTGCTAATTAGGTTTCGATTTTTTCCCTGGCGAACGATAGTGAGCCTGTAATGTTGGAAGAACCGGCCTTTGGCCGGGAAAATGTTCTACCGAAAAATGTACAAATTAATGTAGAAGGGGAATCTAATGGATGTTTTTTTTAAATTTGATGGAGGTATAGGGAGGAATACAAAATAATAATAAAAGGATACATAAATGATGCAATTAATAAGCCCATCTCCCCTTAAATTCCATGATTGAATAAGAGAATGGATAGTTTAATCGAGAGTTCTATCGATAATGAATAGTGTTCGGGTCTATAGCTAGTATGTGTGCTATGCTTCTAAATATAATCATAAACTAACCCCTCTGCATCGAAATTGTATCCAGTGTTAACCCTTTCAGTACCGGTGCCGTCCATTATACTTTATTCTGGCTACTATTAGACAATTATAATTAGTTTAAAAAGGGCCTCCACCCATTATAATTTAACAGATCTTTGTTAAACTGAGAAAAATCGTCTAAATATAGCAAACATGTAATAAAAACAGCGTCGCAGGTAGATAAGGGGTTAAGCCGACTATTTTGTGACGGCCATTGTACCACGACTTTTTGTTTAGCTTATCATCCCGAGTTAATTAATTCCTATAATAATATGTCCTCCTCATTTGCCATCTGCTGACGTCATACACAAACACATTTCCTATTTAATATAATTAATAGTTATCGATGTAATACAATTATGTAAGTATGTAATACATTAGGGCAATACAACCTAGATAAGATATTTTCACATAAATCGTGCTGCATTACGAACGTCGCCATTTAGTGGGGATATACAGATTCGTGGACCGGACAGCCGTTGGGATATTAATTATCAACATGCATATAAAATGTATTATTTACATATCTCTCTTTACAAGCCACAACACTCTGGGGATTATTGTCAATCAAATTTCATATTAGATTGGTTAAGATAGCTTAGGTGTTTAACATTTAGTATATTAACTAGAGTGTTGTCATGTTTAATGTAGGCCTAATATAGTCGCACAATTAAAAAAAAAATCCAGATTAACGGTATAGAAATATGCACAATATCAATTAATTCAAATATTATAATGTTTAAGATACAAACAATAATAATAACAAAATAGAAAGTCCTCACCACCAATATACATAATTACGAAACTTTTTCGGAGCGAACGAAAAAATAAATCCTATTGGGCAAACGTAAAAAGGGACTAATTAGATATAGGACAATTAGGGTTGGGCTGAATGGCTTCTGTTTACCGGACTCCGGGTCATTAGCGGCTCAGCATCCGGCTCAGCATCCGCGGACCAGGACAGGAAGCAGGTCAGAACGGCCACACTCCTAAACGGCCACACTCCTAAACGGCCACACTCCTAAACGGTCACACTCCTAAACGGTCACACTCCTAAACGGCCACACTCCTAAACGGCCACACTCCTAAACGGCCACATTCCTGAACGGTCACACTCCTAAACGGCCACACTCCTAAACGGCCACACTCCTAAACGGCCACACTCCTAAACGGCCACCCTCCTAAACGGTCACAACCTAAACTCTACAATCTTGAATAATCTGAGTTAGGTTGCGTTAGATTAGGTTCGGTTAAGGTTCGAGTTAGATTTAGTTTAATTTGGTTAAGTTCAGTAAAGTTGGGTAATGAGATTGTGGCCATTTTGACTATGGCTATAGAGTGAGTGTAATTTGACTTGGAAATTAGACATCTCGCCATAGCCTCCTTGCTACTAATTACTACATTTCGATTAAAAATTTACGTTGATTATGGTCTGCTTTTACACTAACCTAATTTGAGATAAGTTACGTATGACAAATTGTTCATGCATAAATCGACGTTTTTTTTAGGTTTTTGGTAACCGAGGGTAGGGGTGATTACATTTGTGCTTTAATTAAGGGGGTAGTGGTTATGCTTGGTCTATATATTTATATATTTATCCCCCCCCCCCCCCCCCCCCGTATAATGAGTACGTACCACCGGCCAAAATGTCTGTCGTCGTCGTCGTCGTCGTCCGTCTGTCCCGAAAATCCTCCTAGACCATTAGAGGATTTTCACCAAACATCACACGAACATTTGTTGGGGGAATGCGACTGTCAGTCAATAGTTATGGTTTTAGGTCAAAAATATGTTTTTGTCCCCCCCCCCCCACCCCAACATCACTAACCCTTGTTAGGGTAGGGATTTTAAAGCCGCTTGATTCACGACCGCTCGTTATAGACTGGAAAATATCGTCTGTCAGTCCTGCATATTCATGGGCCATAAAAACAGTGAGCTATTGGATCTGTACCAACTGTTGCAGTGTTGAGCATAATAGGTACGCGCAAACGGGGCCACATGGGGTTTACCACAGTTGCACACAGTTGTTACTATAGGCTATCATGACCGTGTGTCGACGGTGAAAATATGCCAGATATGAAATAATGTATATATATTTACCCCCCATACACAATCCGTCATCGCTTACTGAAACTGTTTAGAGAATTCTAGATGCAGTGACGTAACTGTGTCCATGCTATTTTGGCTATTTACATATAAATAGAATAACAAAAATACAGTATAAACCTAAACTTTCCCTAGTTAAAGCCCGCTTTGGTTCTTCCATATCAACATATCAATATCAATAGCAAATGCAGTATATAATATAAACTAACTTTTTAACTGGTCATTGAGTGCCAAACCGTACATTACAACTTGTGAAGATAGGGCAAGGATGCTATTGGTAAAGGGGTATACAAGATGGAGGAAACAAGAATGAATTGATGACGTTAGTGATGGTGATGATAATACAGTTATTGTGTTGGTTATGTATGTTGTTGTTGTTGTTGTTGTTCCCCAAGCTGCCTGGCCGAACAGCCCCAAGGCCCCGAGCAATTCCAAGGCCATAACCGAGCGCCCCCACAGAACCCTCCCTGCCGACCACAATAAAGCCTGGGTGACCGAAGCCACTCCATGGCGGGGAGCTGAGGAGGGTGCGGAAACGCCCGGGAAACCAAAGCCCCACCCAGGGCCCTGTGCCCCTCAGCAATTATGAAGAGAAAGTTGAGGGGCAAGGGAAAAATGTGACGTTTTGGCTTCCAATCTTGGTAGATTGGGAGGTCAATCCACGGAAGAGACGCCGTCACTTGAGATCTAGAAAATATATAAGTTAAAGGAACAGTCAGAGTAAGCTATGGGAATAGCAGAGATTGCTCAGCTCTCACTCTGATAGACCAGCCCATCACCACATGACTAGAACCCAATCCTCTCCGCATCAGCTAGGAAAGGCCCTAGAAAGCTGCATTTGACGGGGGGTTTGGGCACCCGCCATCTATGTTGGTTGTAGTGGTGGTGCTGCGTTAAATATTTGTGGATTCCCCTACTTCTAATTATGGAAGTATATCTCTGGGAGCGAATTTATGCCTATGATTTGCTATGCATCAACTACAAAACTATATGTTATATACATTTATAAGCAAATATAAGTGACTATTTGTTTCATGAATTTACAGTTATAGTTGTACACACATCTGGGAATGCTGGCAAAATATTAGTGAAGATGAGTGTTGCTTATTGTGCATAGAAGAATTATCCTGTGGAACAGAATATATGTTAACCTTTTCAGTACTATGGAACTATTTTTACTATTTTGGCTATTATTAGACAATTTTACTCCGATTCGAAATGTTTCCCTGGAAACGGAGGTGATGATGTCAACCTTAATTAACCTTCTGAGTCTCACAATCTCATCCTAAACTGCATGGTGTCGATTAAATGATAGCCAGGATATAGGAAAACAAAAAACGCGTCATTGCACAGTATACTAAAATAGTTAACACTACCTGTTGCAACGTCTCTGGGGTTATTATGATATTGTGTTGTATTATTGTTGAGGGTTCTGATTGCTGTTGCCATTTTCGATCAATGTACTATTAGTGTCCCCCTAAATTAAGAAAAACGCCTCGCAAGACCCCCTTCAAACTAAAAAAATAAGCGCCACCCAGACCCTCATCAAGATAAGTATGCACAACTTTCGGTAGAAAATAAAAACGGGGCAGGCCAAAGGCCGGTTTCTCCTAAATTGAAAAAAAAAGTCGACATATGAATGGGGTAAAGTGTCTCATGATCGCCAATCTAAAGAGGCGAAACGTTTGGAAATCTCCAAACAAATGGAGTGAGACAGGGAATTTCCAAAAAGACCTGCCTTGCACTCGACCATCTCAGCCCCCCTTGGCCTTTGACAGTACAGTTAGTCAACATTATCAGTTGGCTGACATTTACGTTACAGTTGCAAATTAATGCTTGCCTCTTTCAATTCATGTCAAACCTTCACATATGTTTACTTTGGTGGAACGACGAAATACCCTCGCTGTCCCTTCCTAATGTTTTGTATTTGTCGACCCACTCCACCATCGTCCGTAGTCATTACAATATGTTTGCCGTGTTACTAGCCATTTTAAGTTGATGTGATGTTAACCCCTTCACCACCATTCCGAAATATTCCTCATATTCTGATTACCATTGGAGGATTTTCTTCAGTTTATAATCTACCTGTACGACTCAAATTGGTACATACGACCTCAATACACCCTCTTGCTAAAATAGTCAAACCTTAAACTCCACAACATCTAACTTTAGCCAGAATCAAAGGTAAAAGGGCGTCATGGTGCTGAATGGGGTTAATGAGAAGACTAATTAATGTTCCACTACTTCGCATTGCAATAACAACATAATATTATAACATATCACACGGCAAGTCTATTGTAATTCATATTATCACCAACCCACCAATTAATTTACAAATAAACCTAATCAATGAAATAGATTAAACTAATGAATACATGTAGTACTCCAAGGATTCGATCCTAGGATACTCATACCGAAATTCAGCGCACTAACCATTACGCTATTACTGTATTAACCCTTACAGTACCGATAACGTCTTTATATTTTTATTTTATGAATTTTAGGAAGGATATACTTGAGCTAAAAGGGTTAATCGGTATAGACTGCAGTCTTTTAACGGGTAGACATCCTTCCTAAGCTGAATAAAACCGTCTAATAGTTGCCAGTATATAAAGCAAAGAATGTCACCGGTAATGAATGGTTAACGATAATTGTGTGGCGTGTCTTAGAATAATCTGATTTATTAATGTCACGCCCAACACCAAACACCTCCCAATGAAATTAATGAATGCATGTAATCTTCCCGGGATTTGAACCGTGGTTACCACATACAGATTTTAAACACTAACTATTACACCATCAAGACCGTTACAGGTTCAGTACATGACTACCATTTTATATCCATTTATCGAATAATAAACCATGATAACGCCTTGGCTGCCTCCGTCCATAAAAAAAAAAAAAGGAACAAAAAAAACTGGCCGTACATATTAGCATTATACAGTAAGTGTTGACGGTTTGAAGCTTCCGCTAATTCAGATATATTTCACCTGTACAAGATTCCATCAGGTCCTTCCTAAGCCATACAAAATCACTAATTATGCGTATATATAATCAGTTACTGACCCCGTGATATTTCAGCATTATATGCCAATATTATCACTGAATTATTAGTACGCCAATCAATTTGATTAGGCAACTTTGGTAATTAATGTAAATGCTCTGAATTATACGAGTAATGTTGTTATTAAAAGTGCTATTTCAACTTTCATGTATCACGTATTAAACCTTTCAATCAGATGACAATATGTAATCATATTTTAACGACCGAAAGATGATTGTATTAAAAAAGCGAAAGCCATACGAGTGAGAGCTTAAGTAAGGTCATTTATAGCCATTTGATTATTAGAGGACCTTCGTAAACTGAACAAAAACGCCTGAAGTCGTCCTCTGATTGAAAGAGTTAGGCCCCAAATCTGGTGATATTGTGAAAAGTTATCCGATGCCTGACCTCGTCCTGGTGGATTTTGTTATGGCACAGTCAAAATCAACAGTTCGTAAAACACAGTAATAATAAGTTTGGTGAATTCTAAAGGGAATTATACAAACTCTATACATATACCGCAGGAAACAATGACTTGCCTAACCGTTTTTCTATGTTATGTGCATGAAGGAGACAAAAGGCAAAGCTGTCTGTAACAAGTGTCACCCTCCCCTCCCCTCCCAAGGTTGAAAGAGTGACATAACCAAATTCAAGGTACGCTGGAGGTAAATTAGTTGTGTTGGAAAGAAGTGCGGTGTGCTTGTTAAGTGTAATTAAATGTATAGGAGGAGGAGGTGTTTGTGAGAGTTAGCTGGATTACTCTCTGTGTAGGTGAAGAACAAATAGTAACAGTGAGGGAAGACAGGCAAATGAGAAAAAAATATATCCAGCAA
This sequence comes from Paralithodes platypus, assembly GCA_032716605.1. Lineage (NCBI taxonomy): Eukaryota > Metazoa > Arthropoda > Malacostraca > Decapoda > Lithodidae > Paralithodes > Paralithodes platypus. Next base: position 129,252,939 of record CM064487.1, read on the forward strand.
TGTCCTACCATATGCTTATTTGGCCTCCCCTGGGTACTGCCCTGCTCGATTGGTGTCTACAATCTCTCCAATCCTGATTCTATATTTATTATTATTTATATAAATGGTTCACCCTAGACCTCCATCAAGCTTAAGAAACACCCCCAAGACCCACCTTCGAGACAACTTTGTGCATTTTCAGTTCCTCCTAAATTGCAGGCTGGCTATCGCTTGCTAGGATAAAGCTACACCTAAATGGCACGAAAGGTCTTAAATTTGAAAACAAATGGCGCAATATATTTAAAAATCACCAAACTAATGGGACGAACGTCTTCAAATCTTAAAACTAATGAGGGAGAAGGGGGTTCTGAAAAACATCCCCTTGAAAACACTTGCCATTTAATAGTGTAGAACATATTGTTGTCATTGTAATTATTGTAAGCTGTCTAACAAAAGAAGATCTTACCGAGCTTAGAAAGACCTTTATAATTAAAAGAGGATTCATTATATCTCAATTAGCCCATTGGTACCTACAGACTCTCCTTTAAGCCGGTATCCCACGAGAGCTTTTATAGTCAACATTCGATGATCAACATTTTTCTGGCGACATTTCTGGAATATTGTGCACTGGTATCGGGAACTAGAATGATAGTAGATTAATTTAGGTAACAGAAAAATAATAAATGTTGACCTCATAAGCTGCCAGACCAATGTTGAGGATAAATGTTGAGTGCAAAAGCGCTCGTGTGATACCGGCTTGAATCCGAAAAAACAAAACATTGTATGTAGTTAGCCAGATTAAGTACAAGCATATCATCGTGTTGAGGGTTGTAAACGTAAGGAGGACATTATATCACATCGAAGAAAGACTAAGGAACAGTATTCTGCTTGGTGGAGAAAAAAAAAATAACTGATCATTGCCCATTTTTTTAAAGATTGACTTATTGCAGTCATTAATTCGCCGTGCTAAATTTTCAGAAGGTGTACGAAAATAATCATGAAGGTTAACCCCCTTTTGGGACAAAAAATTATAAACCCAAAGCATTTTAATCAGCTTACGACAAACCTCTGGGAAAGAGAGGGTTATAGATTATCTAAAATAACCCAACACCTACAGATCCTTCCTAAGTTAAATACATTCGTCTGGAAGCCGTCATAATGGAAGACAAACAGCGTCATTTGCTGGAAAGGGTTAATGTGTTGAGCTGGGGGCCCCTGTTCATGACCCGGGTGGCCCGCCTTATATACCCCGAGGTAATTAATTAGGCAGGGGCTTGATGAACTTGCTAATGAGAGGCAGAACCCGCTGATAATTAGCCTTCGCCATCCAATTCCTACAATCTGCGCCAAGTGAATTGAATTAAAAGACGGGAAACCATTGTGTCAAAATCATACATCGGATATGCACTATAAAAACATTAGAATTATATATATATACCTGTATATATATATATATATATATATATATATATATATATATATATATATATATATATATATATATATATATATATAACAAAAATATGTGTAAAAAATACATATGGAAAACTGAATATATATTTCATGAATGTAACTAACCAAGCCTAACTGGACCTAAATTAGCTGAACCTATTATAATCTTATTTGTTCATATAGTTTCCTTACCTAGCCTATTTTAGCTAGCCTATCCTATCCTAACTAACCTACTTACCTAGCCTATTTTAGCTAGCCTATCCTATCCTAACTAACCTAACCCAACCTAAGCTAAGCAAACCTTACCTAACTTGACCTAACCTAACCTAAACTAGTCGAGCCTAGTCTGTCTATTCTATTTTCTCCTCTCATATCCTACCATAACATACTTTCACCTGTACTAGCTTATTCTCGTTTTGGGGCGTATTATGTTCTATCCTAACCTAATATACCTTATCCTAGTATATAACTGTGTTGGTGGTGTAATGGTTTAGGTGCTTATGTTCTGGCCGGGTGTGGTGACCCGACTTCGAATTCCCGGGAAGACCATATGCTTTCATTAGTTTATTCAAGTACATTGGGGTTTGTAATTGATGATTAATGTTAAGAACAGGGTGTTACTTACAGTATATCACATGCTAATTTAACATAGCCCAACATAAACCAAACTAACCATTAATAAACTTGTTTTAAATTTGGTGATCCTATGAGGGGAGCAGTTACCCGGCGGGTAATTGTCCAGGGGGCAGCTTCAACGGGAATATTTTGCTTGCCCTTGCTCCCTCTGTCACCTATGAGTAAAACCAGTAGGTTTTAATTTAGTTCATGCTTTGAAAGTGGAAGTTCAGAGAATGCACTACATTATAACTAGTTGTGCGTAATATGAACCTAATAGCATGTGTTTCCTAGCAAAACTGTCCGGCATTAACCCTTTCCCACACGAAGGTATGAAGTTTTGTTTTTTATTCTTGTTATTGTCTTTAGTTTGCTCCCTAGATCTCCATCAAGCTTAGAAAAACACCCAAGATCCCACCTTGGAGGTAAATTTGTAAATTTTTCTGTAGAACAAAATAATGTCCCCCTCCGAATTTGCAGGCTTGCTATTGCTTGTCAGGAACAAAAATCGACACCTAAATAGCACGAAATGTCTTACAATTGACAAAGAAAGGGGGTGAAAAGTCTTATTATCGCCAAACTATTGGGGTGAATATCATTCAATTTCAAAACTAAAAAGGCTAAACCTGAAAGAGAAGGGGGTTCAGAAAACAATAAATATTATAATTCGGCTACGGGAGGGACGTGCGCCGGATCTCATCGGATTACAAAGACAAGCAGGGCTGCCCGGCGCTGTTAGTGGTCACACCAAGGAGTCTAGGGCTTGGAATATGATTGGTTTGGGGATAACTCAACCTGGATAGCGTAAGTATGTAATAGGTCAAGTCCTGTCGGCTTCAGGACCATTTAGATTCGAGCAAAGTAATCCCTTTTTTTCCCTTGACTAGTATAAAAAATATATATAATTAACTATATATGTAAACTCCATAGTAGTATATTTTTTTGATAACCACATTCCTTACTAGACTATCATATACTGGCGTCATGGGCGAGTAATGCAAATTAAATTGCCAATCATCTAATTACTAACCACCTCTAAACTCCGACCAGATAGAGCCCGTTCCCTGTAACCCGGTCGGTACTTGTTAGAGGTCACAGGAGGATTCATCTGCTCCGTGTACCGATAACGAGTATTGGGGATATTGGTGTCGAATCCGCACACTGTTCTTGCCTCGGTTACCGCTACAATGGCCGCTACTACACTGCTCCAGGAACTTGTCTGATTATAAAATACAACCATTTATTAGGTCTTTTGCATCACGTCCATACTCAATTTGTTCATAACATATTTTGTCTTTATTATTTTCATTAATACATTTATGACTATATAGACCGGTACTACGATGTCAATTGGTAATTTAGCTGGGTAAATTCCAAAATATGAACACTAGTATGCAAGTATATGACAATTAGAATACCGTCACACAAAACATTATTAGCTCTCCCTGAGCATCTTTCCATACATATCACATTTGCTAATACAGCACAAAACCGCCTAGACTTAAAATCCTTCACAAATATTAATGTTATGCTATATCGCAATTGCAATAATCAGAGTTCTTCAAAGCTATCTCAGTATATACCTCCTCCCTTACCGAGAGTGGGAGGCACCCACCTTTCAACATACTCCCACCCCTATACTGTCCAACTCTCTAACTAACACTCTACTCAACAAACAAGCTTAGGAACTCACTCCCTCTATCTGTCTTTCCCTCGTCCTATGACTTAAACTGTTTCAAGCTCTGTGTGTCCAGAAATTTGGACTCTAACGTACCTTGAACTTTGAGGTAGACACTTGTTACAGGAAAATTTATCTTTTGTCTCCTTCATTCACATAGATAAAAAAGTAGGCCAAAACCCTTCAACATTAACCTCTATATAACTCACAAACGACTAGAATAATAGAGTTAATAATTATGTTTACCATTTGAGAAGTGTCAGCCAGGGAAAAGGTGTGGAAATGTTCAGTCCATTAGCTCTAGGCCTTTTTGAGTTACAGAGGTTTGGGCTCTCGATGTTTGACCTACCTACAGTATTTGGAATATGATATAATATGAAGTCATTTAATATACTGTATATAATTACACATTATAATATTATGATGCTCTTACTGGTGACCAAGATTAAAGAGATTTCAAAATGCATTATAATAATGAGTATCGATATACACGTATACTATTGGAGTTCTATCAATCAAGAGGTGAATGTGTTGTATTGTTGGGCGCGACTTGGAGTGGGTTAGACGCTTAGATTAAAAATTTATCTTGACATAATAAGAAGTTGTCAAAATTGACATTTGGGTTCCATATAAACTTCTATTGATACTCTATCCCACACCACAGCATTATTTCTATACTTTGATATTAAGTTTATGCTACCAAATTTAACATGCATACTTACTTAGGCATACTTTTCTATTATAACAATTTTTCAATCAATTTCTACCCAACTTAATTCTCTGTCTGGTTCGAGATCATGATAGAAGAAAACTGAAATGAAAATGGCGGCAGTGAACCGACTTACGAGACTTGTAGGAATGACTAGTTTATATATGATATTTTTCACACCTTTGATTCCTTGAGGTCTTTCCTAACGTGATTGAAATAGGTTAATGTTAGCCAATAAAAGTCTCCAAATAGAACTATCCATTAAACAAAAAAATCCTTACAACCAACTGACAACGATTCATGTTTTACTTTCCCTTCCTCTAGACTCTAGAGGATTGATGCAACTTGGAATGACCTGTCAAAGTTAAGAGATTAATTGAGACTTGTACCATTTGATTCTAAGAGGTCCTTCCTACACTGAGTAAAACTGGTAGTAACGTATACATAGGTTTTAATCCCGCTCTTCTCCAGGGCTCCTCCAGACGAAGCAACAGGTCTAAACCCTTTGATTCTTTAAGGGGAGATGGGTCGTTTTTCGGGTCACATTTCTCCCTCGTGTTTAGCCCCATTAATTTTTAGATTTGTAGACGTTTGCATTTTAAGACCTCTCGCCCCGTTTGTGTCAATATTTAGAATTTTAGACCTTTCGTGCCCTTTAGGTGTCGATGTTTTCATGGCGAGCGATAGCGAGCCTGTAGCTGTGGAGGAATCGGCCTTCGACCATGACATATTTCTACCGAAAAATTTACAAATTTATCTCGAAGAGGGATCTAATGAATGTGATTTTTGTTTAAGTTTGATCGAGGTCTAGAGAGGACAATACAAAATAAAGGAATATATAAGCAAATAGACCCAAAACATAACCACTGTCCCCTCAAGGTCTTTCTAAACTGAACAAAAATATATCAGAGGTTAACAAATAAAGCAAGAGTATCGTGCTCTGAGTGAAGGTGATGAACTCGGTACTCTCCAGAGCTCCTCCAAGTGAAGCAACAGGCCTTTACCCTTTGATTCTTTGGGGTCTTTCCTAAACTGAATACAATATCTGGGAGGAACATAAATTAGAGATATATTGTATTCGTATCAAGGCGTTAATTTCTATACTCCCAGATGCCCTTCCAGAAAAATAATTGGTCTTTTACACTTTTAATGTAAGAGGTCCGCCCTAAACTGTGTAAAAATGCATGACAGTAACATAAACCAAGTAAAGGCGTTAATTTCTATACTCCCAAATGCTATTTCGGAAAAATAGTGTATCTTTTGCACATTTAATGTAAGAGGTCCGCCCTAAACTGAGCAAAAACTACCTGACAGTAACATAACATAAGTAAAGGAATGGTTGGGTGATTGAAGGTGATACTTTTATACTTTGAAGGCAAGAGGTCCGCCCTAAACGGAGCAAAAATACCTGACTGTAACATAAAACAAGTAAAAGAGGTCCGCCCTAAGCTGATCAAAACTACCTGACAGTAACCTAAAACAAGTAAAGGAATGGTGTGGGCTGATTGAAGGTGATAATCTCGGTACTCCCCGGCCGGCCTCCTCCAGACTCAGCAACAGGTCCCCCACTAGCGAGAGCCTCCTCAAGGGGGGGGGTCACCGGATTATTTTATCTTTCTCTCCTTTTCTCTCTTTCCCTGGCTTGTATCCATTCGGTCCCATTCAGACAACTGTTTTAAGACGTGTATCCCCATCCAGGTATCGATTTCTTCCTGGTGAGCGACAGCGAGCCAGAATTGTTTGGAGAAATCCGGCTTTGCTGGAGACATTTTTCTATCGAATAATGTACAATTTTAGCTTGCTGTCAACACAAAAAAAATATATATATGCTAGCTCGCAACCGCTCACCAGGAAAATATTGACACTTGGATGGGGGTAAACGTCTTAAAACAGTAGGCTGAATGGGGACGAATGGATACAAGCCAAAAAGAGAGAGAGAGAAAGAGAAAAAATGCAAGGTGGGCTCCCTTAACCCGCCCTCTTATTTCCGACTCACTGAACCTGAGGCGCCTCTTGTGTCTCGCAGCTTACGAGGCGAAGCGGCACGAGAAATGGGGGGTGCGATGGTCTCTGTTAAGGGAGCCCACCTCGCTGTTTTTCTCTTTCACTCACTCTCTCTATGGCTTGTATCCATTCGGCCCCATTCAGCCTACTGTTTTAAGACGTTTACACCCATCCAGGTGCCAATATTTTCCTGGCGAGCGGTAGCAAGCCATTATATATATAATATTGTTTTGACAGCAAGCTAAATTTGTACATTTTTCTATGTCTCCGGCGAAGCCGGATTTGTTCCATACAATGCTGGCTCACCGTCGCTCGCCAGGAAGAAATCAACACCTGGATTGGGATAAACGTCTTAAAACAGTTGTCTGAATGGAGCTGAATGGATACAAGCCAGGGACAGAGAGAAAAGGAGAGAAAGATAACAAAAAAAAACGTGACCCCCTTAACCTAAGTTCCTGCGAAATTATGAGGGGCTGTGCGTCACTGTGGTCGTCATGTTCTCTGTACTTGGGGGTAACTCGGTTTATATTTTCTCATGCACCAATATACTCCCGTCAAGGCAATAGGAGCGCTGTTTTTATCAATATGTCTATGTGTAGGCTTCTTTTCTGGCTTGTTTACAGAAAATCTCAAATCATATGATCACATTTAGATAGTGTGACTACCCTCATTAGATTTTTCTCCTGTTGTTAACCGTTTATAGCTCCGGCACATACAGTAGGTTAAGGGGAGATTTCCACCTGGAGGATTTTTTTCTGGACCTCTTTCTCCTTCATGTTTAGCCCCATTGCTTTTGAGATTTTAAGACGTTCGCTCTATTAGTTTGGCGATTTTAAGAACCCTCGCCCCATTTCTGTCAATTTTAAGACCATTCGTGCCATTTAGGTGTCGATTTTTTCCTGGCGAGCGATAGCGAGCCTGTAATTTAAGGGGAATCGGCCTTCGGCCGGGACAATTTTCTACCGAAAAATGTACAAATTTATCTTGAAAGGGGGTCTAGGGGGAGTAATTTTAGGTTTGATAGAAGTCTAGGGAACCAACTAGAAACCTCCCCTTAACAGCAATAATAGACCCAAAACATTCTATATGATCTGATCATTCCCAAGAGTGCATATAATGGAAACGCGATAGAATATGTTGGAAGTTATTGAAATACTGTCGGGTAAATTATGGTCCATCAATAATCCACTTCACTGCGGTATGCCTGCAACACTCGTCCTTGAAGGGGGCCTACAAGAGGTTTGCCTGCAACACTCGTCCTTGAAGGGGGCCTACAAGAGGTTTGTGCTTCATGGAACACATAAAGTTTGGAATTATAATGTATAATTGAGTGGGACTTACAGTATTAATACAACAATACACTGAATAATAACGAGGCGAATGAAAGTACTGTCATATTATAGAGGAACTAATAAACAGGTATAGATTAGGGAATAATGAAAGTACTGTCATATAGAGGAACTAATAAACAGGTATAGATTAGGGAATAATGAAAGTACTGTCATATAGAGGAACTAATAAACAGGTATAGATTAGGGAATAATGAAAGTACTGTCATATAGAGGAACTAATAAACAGGTATAGATTAGGGAATAATGAAAGTACTGTCATATAGAGGAACTAATAACAGGTATAGATTAGGGAATAATGAAAGTACTGTCATATAGAGGAACTAATAAACAGGTATAGATTAGGGAATAATGAAAGTACTGTCATATAGAGGAACGAATAAACAGGTATAGATTAGGGAATAATGAAAATACCTCATTAGAGTGAGCACAGTACTGCTGGTTCTAACTGGAGTACGAATAGTCTAATTATTAGAGTTGTTAATATTTTATGGTGTTTAATCCCCTAGATGTAATCAAGCCAACTATTTGTATTTAATTAAATTTGTTCATACCGTGACTTTAGATAAAATATGGAGAGGTACACCCTAACAAAATATAGCTAACATATAACGCACCGGAATGAGAACGATTATTCTTCGTTTTGGAAAGGGGGTCACGTTTTTTTTTTATCTTTCTCTCCTTTTCTATCTTTCCCTAGCTTGTATCCATTCGGCCCTATTCAGCCAACTGTTTTAAGACGTTCATCCCCATCCAGGAGTCGATTTGTTCCTGGCGAGCGAAAGCGAGCCAGCATTGTATGGAGAAATCCGGCTTCGCCGGAGACATTTTGCTATCAACAAATGTACAAACTTAGCTTGCTGTCAAAACAAAAATATGTATATGCAGGCTCGCTACCGCTCGCCAGGAAAATATTGACCCCTGGCTAGGGGTAAACGTCTTAAAACAGTAGGCTGAATGGGGCCGAAAAGCGAGGTGGGCTCCCTTAAATACTGCAGTAAGACTATGTAGACTTCCAGAACAGAGGCAAGGAAAACAGCAAGTAAACCTTTAGCGGGGGATAGGAAAGGCTCGTTATGGAAGCTGTTGGAAGGAGAGGAGAGGGAAATGATAATGGGTGGAAGAGGAAATTGTAAAGGGAATGGGGAATTTATAGGGCTAGTACGGCAGACAGAGAGAGTGAGAGTGAGAGTGAGAGAGAGAGAGAGAGAGAGAGAGAGAGAATATAAAACAAGTAGAAGACAAAACAAGTGGATAAGAGAGGAGACATGAGAAGAGAGCGGACATATGAACAATGTAAGAAGATACAAGGAAGGGAAATGAGCGAAAATTATGCAAATGTAAAGATAATTGTAACGAGGCGAAGAGAGAATATGTGAAAAAAGTAGGATAAACAGGCAAGTCAAAAGGACAAGGTATATTATAAGAAACAAAATCAGGGGAAAAGAGGAAAAGTGAGAATATGAGAAACCAAAGCAGGAGATTAAGGAATAAAACCAAAAGTGAGAGAATACTAGAAACAACAGTAGAAGAAAAGATACAATCCAAGAGGAGAACATAAGAAAGAAAATAACATACACACACTAGAAAAAAGGACACGCGGAAAAGAAAGTCAAGCAGGGGAAATCCGGAGGTACGTCGGGAGAAGAGGGCGACAAGGAATGCTAATGGGCACAACAGAAACTGGAAAGAACAAAAGGGGGAATGATTTAGCGGTGTGCCGGGCGGAGAAGTGGCCGGGATTGATAATGGATATTGGGGGAAAGACAAAGGGGAGGAGTGGGAAAAGTTGGGTAGTTTGACGTGGAGGGAAACTACTTCAGGGGATAAAATCGCAGACGAAATTGGTGGATAGACAATAATACAATCCATAAATAAATACTTATAGAAGTTAAAAATAATTCAATGTACGCTAAATTGTAAAGTGAATAACTACCGAATACTTTACAGACTAGACATTCTTACTGAGTACAAGAAAAGTAAAACCTACAACGAATCACACAAATTGTAGTTAACAGCACAGTCCACTGATATGGAATGTAAGTTAGGCTGATATAATTGGTTACAAAGCTACTACTATATCAAAATTAGGCTTGTTGAATACAAACATACACAATAGAGAGGCCTGTTTTAGTTTAATTGACATAATTCCAATACTTACACATAGTATGTTAATTCGGTAAAGTGTAACAGTAAGGAACGAGTGTTTCTAAATGTAATTGTACGTACAAGGAGAAACAGTAGGAGTGAAAGGAAAAACTTAAACAGGAATATATATATATACAGAGGGGGAAACAATGTGAAATCAGTAAGGCAACACAAATTAGAATCGAGGGAAGGGGAAAGAGGGAGGGAAGGAGAGAGAGGGAGGGAATGAGAGAGAGAGGGAAGGAATGAGAGAGAGAGGGAGGGAGAGAGTGTGGAATAGGTGACAACAACAATGGGTATAGGAGGAGAAAATGGAGTGTTGAGGTTATCGGGGAGGCGGTGAAGGTTTATGAGAGTGTGTGAGAGTGTGTGTGAGGGTGTGTGTGTGTGTTTGTGTGCGTCCCCCCGGGCTCGTAAACTGGCAGCCACCGTCACGCTGCCACATACTCTACAACACTTTCACCAACACCAAAATAATACTCGCTGGACATATTTGTGGCTGAGGCTTCATGTGTTGGGGGATATAGATTTAGCGTTTGTTTTGCAATAACAACCGCAGGATAATATATATATATATATATATATATATATATATATATATATATATATATATATATATATATATATATATATATATATATATATATATATATATATATATATATATATATATATATATATATTACTTTTGATGTAGTTATCATTTAATTTCAGCTACATTTAAACGAGTTTATGAAGCTTAGGAAGGCGATATATGGTATATAGCTAATAAAAGAGCCAGAATATGGTGAAAAGGACGTCACCAACACTGAATGGGCGATACATGTAGAGTGAGACAAAGAGACAGACAAATTGATAGATAGAGGACAAAATTAATGTTAAAGTTATACACTTTTTGAAAGCTTGGGACGAATGGCCTAAGTTCTGAAAATTTTATCTCTCCCTTCATTGATATATTTACACTCGATACTTGAAGGCAATGACACTGTAGAAAATTTCCCAACCAAAGCCTGAGAATGTTCCCTCCCTGGCGAACGAGGACCATGAAGCCGAGTGTACACAACTGACGGACGACAATGTTTATATACTAGTGGGGGTCTTACACGGTGCAATATTGATACATCGTGCATGCCGCCAATCAGAACAATACTATTATAATGTTTTGCATGTAATCTTTCACCAGCTGGTATTGTGCAGCTTTCGAAGGATTTGCCACTGTAAATGCTGGTTGATAAGGTCAGATGTGCATATTCCATATTGAACTAAGTATAAATATGTGTTTTGTATGCAAGAGAACAGTCCAGTTTCCTAAAGCTAAGAATATATTTCTACACAGGTTATTTTCTATTTATTTTTTAATTGAAGGTCATTATTATTATTATTATTATTATTATTTATTTATTTTATTTTTCATTGAGAAACGATGCCGGTTTGCTTAGAGTTTAACAAACAAACTCGAATTTTTACATTCGCCTGGTAAGTTTTTTTTGTTTTTTTTTTTTTTTCTATGTGATTGAGGGAGGCAAAAGGCATAACTGCCTATAACGAGTGCCTCCCCCATAGTTGAAAGAGTGACAGGGCCAAAATCAAGGGACGTTCGAGCCAAAATGCCTGGACACACGGAGTTTGAAGCAATTTAAGTCATAGGAAGAGGGAAAGACTGATTCTGGGAGAGAGTTCCAGAGCTCAGCTGTGTGAGAGTAACGTTTCACTCTTGGGTTGGAGAGTTGCACAGAGTAGGGGTGGGATTGAGTTGCAAGACGGTTACCACAAAGTAACAGTTGCTTTGCAACCGAACATACTTAAGTAAATATTTGATAGAAGTTCATCTAAGCTTTGGTAATTTTATGTAGTTTACTTTAACACCTGAATGTAAAACTTTATGGACAGCCTAAAGGAGAATGTATATTTCTCCCTTAGGAGATACGATGACGCATTACTTTTCTGTCGTTTGGCTATTACTAAACTATTGTGTTTGTATTAGGAATGGTTAATACAAGTCAGAAGGATAATTGAGATAGTATTTACATTTGTAATTCCTACAGATCCTTCTTTAATCGTATAAAATCTTTAATGATAGCCATAATAAATTGTCAACATGCGCAATAATCACAAGCGGGATAATAAGAGAATATGCTATATCATGGACGGTTTAACTCGTAAACAAATTTCTCTGTATCTACTGTAATTATGTTGTATAATTACCCGGATATGTGCCATACAGTGTCCTTTAATGAGAATTTACGTGATTCATCATTAACCTCTAAAGGATATGACGCGCTTTATCAGTTTATTCTGGCTATCGTTAGACGATTTTATACAGCTTAGGAAGGATATATGGGAAAGGGTAAAGACCATCTCAATTTACCCTCTGACTTCCATATACCCTTCCAAATAGTCTAATAAGAGCCAGAAAACAGAAAAGAAGTGCGTCATCGATCCTCAGAGGGTTTAGTTAAGCTACAAAATGGGGAATCCGGGTCTTCGTGCATCGTGCTAAAGTGTCGCAATTGAGTGAGGTTGGGGATCACGACAAATCTAATGAACGTAAATTGGAGTCTGTACTGATCTATTTTACTCAACAGATTGAGTATGAACCGTAAATTATTCACCCAATCTTAGTGTTGATATGGTTAGGGTGAGGAACAACCCAAGGAGTAAAAAATTGTGATAATTTTTGTTTTCTCTCTCTCTTTTTTCAGAGTACCTTTCCACCAAAACTGAACTCAGAACAGTTCAAGGCAAATAATTGGGAATTCCTGATGGGTGGAGGAGGCTAATACAATTTGGATCTCATTGAATGTAATATTTATAAATAACATTCAATCCATCTGATGTCATATATTGGATGGAACTAATAATTCCATTCTTGCATTGTGCATCAACTGATGTATAGGGGAGTGTGATAATCCTTTAAACTCTGCAGTACCTTGACATCTCTTTAGTTTCAGTCTGACCATTATTAGACGATTATATTAAACTTTAGGAGGGCCTCTATGAATCAAAAGGGGTATAAGCTATCTTAGGTATCCACTTGGCTCCAGTTCCTACTGAATATAATAAGAGCAACTCTGGCTTGGTCTTCTTCATTTTTGGCACCAGCACCTCTCAGGTATAAGTACAACTGACCCTCATTAGTAAGTTTAGTCTCAGGGGGTACAGCTCACTCCCCGACTCACTAACTCTCACACACTCTCTCTCTCTTTCTCATTTGCTTTCACTCTCACTCACTCTCTCACACACGCACACACACACACTCTCTCACTATCTCTTTATGCGTGTGTGTGTGTGAGAGAGAGAGAGAGAGAGAGAGAGAGAGAGAGAGAGAGAGAGAGAGAGAGAGAGAGAGAGAGAGAGAGAGAGAGAGAGAGAGAGAGAGAGAGAGAGAGAGAGAGAGAGAGAGAGAGAGAGAGAGAGAGAGAGAGAGAAAATCGGTGCAGTATTATCATATGAAAGGCTTCGATTTTGCATGTATAGTTTAACGTTACAAACATACCTTGGAGTAATTAGTCAAATGATGCCTACATATAATACCTCATATTGACGCTTGGATCAATATAAATCAGCTTAAAAGTAAATTACTAATATGAAGAAGGTGATAAACGGAAATTACTGTGCAAACCGAAGTGAACGATAATATATAAGACAATACAAAACGATTGAAAGCACATTAAATTATGTAGACCAGTGAGAAGAAAGCCAAGGGGATGTGTGGAATTATGGAGGGCAGGAGAGAAGAATATAATATAAACAGTGAGTAAGAAATGCATCTGCGTGTACTATGAATTCAAGTAAACAAAACTGTGAGAACAATACATAGCACTGTTGATGTTTTTTTGTTTTGTTTTTCTATTGAATCATACTGAAGAATGGTTGTCGGAAAAACTAAATATATACAATTTAGTATGCATGAGTTGCTTCGACAATTGTCCCACACCGGTAGAGATGATATTTTGCCAACAGTTCATCATAAAAATGGTACTTCGGACTTCCGTAGTACGAACAACATGGAGACATCAGGGGACAAACAAAAGTCCACCAACAAAATTACTTAACACGCCGTCTTAAATCATTATAAAAAAGATAAACTAAACGAACTACTCCGTGACCTTAGAGAGCGAAGAATAATAGATGCAGAGTGAACGAAACAAAAATCCACTGACAAAATCAAGTAACATGCCATCATAAGAAATTACGAGAGAAAAATATCTTTAAAAAATCGTAACAGGGAGCGCATTAGTCAAGTGGGGACGGCAGGAAAAGAACAGTGAAATGAAAATGAGCAGAAGAGATCTGAACAAGTAGGAACATACAGGAACAACATAAGACTGCGCGACAATTAAACAAATATAACTAAAACAAATAAACTGGCGTCATCTCAAGAAGTAATTACACAAATGGAAAGGCTAATACATCATAACAGGGAAGGCAAGAGTCAGGGTAGGGAAGCAAGAAACGAGAAAACAATATTAAACAGTAATATTAATAGAGGAAAATAAAACAATAACGAAGCCAAAATATACTGTATTTACATCATATCAAGTAATCACGAGAATAGAAAGACCAAGTAATCAAAACAGGGTCAAGGAAGGGTCGAGAAAGGGGAGCAAGAAGAGAAGTGCGAGGAGGGAGAGTAGGAGTGGAACAGGTAAGAAGAAGGAAGGGGCCGATAGTAAGAAAGCAAATATACACTAACAACATCGGCTAACACGCCGGCGTGTCTCAAAAAAATACTAATAAATGAATAAATAAATAAACATAATAGGAAGTAAATAAATACATACAAAAAAACAAGATTGAAAACATGTTTTACCCCTTCTGTACCGGCGACGTCTTTTAGTTATATATTAGCTATATTTAGACGATTTTGTGCAGTTTAAGAAGGATCTGTTGTAGTAAAAAGGGTAAAGTGAGAAAGTTTGTAGCTTGTTAATTGCTTGAGGCCCTATATAAACTCAATAATATCGTCTAATAGTTGCCAGAATATAATGCAAAATACGTCGCTGGTACAGAAGGGGTTAACGTTAGTAATGACAAATTGGCTTGATGTTGGACTGCTGCGCTACTAACCCGGGTTCGAGGTTCGGCCAGGTCATATCACAAAAATATTAAGAGACGCATGAGACGAGACCAAGGACACGAAGGGTGGGGACGCAAGGAAGAGTAAGGAGAAGGAGGGAGCAGAGGGTAAGAACGTAAATATCCAGTATAAATATTAGAAAACACGCTATTTCAAGTAATTTGGAAGGGCGAAAAGCTAAATATTAACAGGGGAGGTAAAAGTTAAGGAGGGTAACAAAACACAGTGAGGAGGGATGATGAAGAGGTTAGAAGGAAGGAACGGTGACAAAGACAAATATCCACTAGCTAAGTCAGGGAACACGCCATCTCAAGTAATTATGAGCGACGAAAGGCAAAGAATAATGACGGGGAGAGAGAGGGGACGGAGCAAAAAACGAAAGGTGAGGACACAACAAGAGGGGGAAAGTTAGGGGTAAGGAAGGATCACAGTGAAATGCAGCAAATATCCACTCGCTCAGGCAGTCAGTACGTCATCATCTAATTACAAGAAACAAAGAGTATTTCATCGTAACAAGGAGAGACAAGATTCAAGGTAGGGGAGCAAGAAACCAAGAATGAGGCGGAAAAAATATGACGAGGTAAGGAGAAAAAAGGAACAGGGAGTAAAGAGGCAAATTTCTACTAGCTAAATCAGAGAACGCGTCATTTCAAGTAATTCCGAGCTACACTAATCATAACAAGGAAGGCAAGAGTCAAGAGAGGGGAATAAGAAACGATAAGTGAGTAGGGAAAACAATGTAGGACAGAATAGGGAGCACAACTAGAAACAATAGGTAGGAACAAAGCATCAACACAAAATAATTAACGCTATTTAACGAAATTACGATAGTAGAAAGCCTGAGGAATCATGACAAAGAGAGGCAAGACTCAAGGCAGGTGAGCAAGAAACCAAGGGTAAAGATGGACGAAGGGGTAGAGGTAAAAAGAAGCAAGGTGCCAGGAAGAAAAGGGGGCAAATATCCTCTAGCTACATCCATCATGTAACACGCCATCTCAAATAATCAAGAGAATATAATGTTAAGCAATCATTACAAGGAAGGCAAGAACCAAAAGAGGGGAGCAAGAATCGTGGCTGAGGGGAGAACAAGGGGTGTGAAAGAATAGAGAGAGAATACATTGAAACGATAGGTAGTATGCAAAACATTCTATCAGCATTTGAAGTAATTACGAGAACAGAAAGGCTAATCAATCATAACAAGGAAGGCAAGAATCAGGGGAAGGAAGCAAGAAACGAAGGGTGGGGAGGGAAGGAGGGAAAGAGGTAAGGGGAAGGAAGGAACAGAGAGTAAAAGAGCCTCAGAGGATTGGAAGTTCGGACTTCCAGGAGACTGGACTTGTTCCTTCCCAAGTCTGGCAGTGACGGGTCAGGAATGGAGAGAGGCAGTGGAAGAGATGGAGAAGAGGACCTGAGGGAGCCTTACGAGATAGAGGAGGAGGAATGGACGAGACCTGGGCAGAAGATGAAGAGACCTGATAATGGAAAGTAAGGCAACAGACAAACAGCATACGAAACTTGGGGCAGTTAGGAGATAGAGGAGGAACGAGGCAGGAGAACTTGGCAGGAAGTACAGAAAACTGATGCAAAATAAGCCGGAAGAGAAAAAGAGTATGGAGAATAGGAAAAGTTAAAAAGAGGGAGAGGAGAGGCAGAACAAAAAGAAAACTGGTAATGGAAAATAAGACAAAAATTATTTAGCAAAGGAGACCATTGGGCAATTAGGAGATGCATGAGGATATATGGAGGATACCTGGGAAGATAAAACAGCTGGAGTACCACATGTATTCATTACTTTCAATTATTTCCTTAGTTAGGTATATTTTTAAATTAATTGGAGGGTTGGTGAAAACAAATATGAATATAACAACATAAGTAACTCCTATTCATCGCCTGTATTACGACATCTCGTAATGAACATACTCATTTATACTTTATCTCCATATATTTCACAGATACCAATGAAAATTTGAAATTATTTTGCACCTTAAACCATTGATTAAAGATGAATATGTAGTTGGTTCAGGTTCACTGATATTCAAGCATAAACTATCAGAGCCATAAAACAAGTCAGTGCACAGAGACACAGATAATTGAATAATATTTGTAACAATATAAATTAATGTTTAAACGTTTATGAGAAGAATAAGATTACTCTTAAAAAAAGCACAACACGAAATTTGAAAACATGAAAATAGTCCTACTACAGTATATGAAGTTACTGACATGGCAGAAAACTGGAAGACCAAAATTATAAAACAATCCTACATATTGAGAAGGTGAGCGAATACTGAATTCGAAACAAACTAGATTAAAAGACATAATTACAAAAAAAAAAAAAAAATTATATAGATAAATACAAACAGAGCGATGAAAGATCTGAGTAAAGAGATAAGGACACAACAAATCACAAGAAGATACAGAGACGGATGGAAGAGCTTTGGAGAGAGAGAGAGCAAGACGGCAGAGTAGTGGAGGCCAGAATGTAAAAAAAAAAAAAGGGAGTAGGTAATGTTGATTCTCATAACTACTGTAATCTCAGTAGTATGTAATCTCAGTAGTATGTAATCTCAGTAGTATGTAATCTCAGTAGTATGTAATCTCAGTAGTATGTAATCTCAGTAGTATGTAATCTCAGTAGTATGTAATCTCAGTAGTATGTAATCTTATATTTCCATAGGGTAACATGTACTATATTGGGCATGGACGTGTGTA
Source organism: Paralithodes platypus (assembly GCA_032716605.1). NCBI lineage: Eukaryota > Metazoa > Arthropoda > Malacostraca > Decapoda > Lithodidae > Paralithodes > Paralithodes platypus. The sequence goes on from CM064487.1 coordinate 129,270,665, forward strand.
CATATACCTACATAAGTTTTGTTCCTCGTCGTATTCTGATATATAAAAGTAATATAGTATGAATTATCAGTTACCTAATGAGATGAGTTAACCACTGCACAAGAACCTACAGTACTCGTAATACATTCATGCGCAACATATTTCTACGTATAAGATCATGGAAAGGAACAGAGCTTATGTGGGCAGCTGTACATGCCTGAGAGTCAATAGCTGTGCACCCTCTGAATTAGTATCGAACACTCACGGTTCACTACAATGCTTTTTTCAGAACTTGACATTAAAGATTCAAAGAGGCAAATGAGTTCACCATATGTGTGCGTACGACTGTATACTCAAAAGCTATAGAAATAATAACAATATACTCATAAGAATCAATGGAATCTAAAATATTAAAGTGCCGTATAATATCCAAAAAACTTGATAGTCTGGCTTACACAATTTCAAAAATTAAACGATAGTACACTTATTATCCAGAGTGAGGATTGGCATCCTCTACCACACCTAGCCGTTGTTGTCTATCTTTTACTGTCCCACTATTCCTTCTGGGGGCAGGCGGCTAGGAATCCTCCTCCCCTTGTAAAATTAACCTACTAGACGAGACAGAGTAAGGGGCGAGGGAACGCGAAGTGGTGACGAAACCCTAAGAATTGGAACTTTAAATGTTGTTTCTGTTCAGGCTCTGTCTCGAGTCGGCCACCCCCGGCTATGGGGTATGTGCCTGAGTAAATACATACATACAATGCACTTATTATGGCACGTGAGCTTATCTGGAGCATGCATGCAGGCATTTAATTTTGTGCTTACGCGTTTGATGTACAGTCTTGGACAGAAATACATAAATGCCTCCTTATGACAACATTAATATGTTGAAAATGAACTAGTGAATCCAAGTGAAATGGCTATTTTGGCTGCTGTGTATCAAAATAGTTCGTCAATGTATCATAACTGTGCGTCCATAAATGTTCAAAAAATAATGTCCACTAATGTACGTTGTCTGGGGGATGAGAGGATGTAGTGAGTAGAAATATGGTAAATTGTTAGAAGAAAAAAAAGGAAAACAGAATTTTGAAGATTATCATAAGCGTATGCAAATGATATTGAACGATCAATAATTTTTAGTTGAGCTTGACATTTCTTTGATATACTGTATAATGTATTGGTAACCAAGCTGCTCCAAAATGGCGAAGGAAATTACGATGACGAAGCAAAAGGAAGATTAGTAGCAACACTAAAAGTATATTAAAGGTCATTTGTTTCAGCAGACAGGAAACAATTTGATAATCGTAATTTATTAACTAAGTTAATAATTATATACAATATAATTATCGCTCCTTCATATGTGTGGTAATATCTATATAAAGCTAACAAGCATCATTTAGCCAATGGAGAAATATGGAGACTTTCCACTTAATTTTTCCTAACACTAGATGATTTTACATAGCTTAGGAAATACCTCGAACAATCCAAAGGGTAACTTCGGATTTGATTTATCCCTTACTTTTACAGATCCTGGCTAAGCTGATTAAAATCGTATAATACTAACCAAAATACAGTAGCAGAACGTGTCACGGAATGCTGAAAAGGTTAATCATTTTGTAGTAGGAAAAACAAAATAGGAAAAGTGGGGATTGGGCCTGAGTAAATAGATAGATAGATAGATAGATAGATAGATAGATAGATATACATTTTCTACCACAACAGGCATAATCCAATAACTAAATATGTAGTTGTAGTTGATATTACGCTTCCGGATAATTATATGTTTGATGATAAACAGAACAGACTGGTGGGGTTATAATTGTAGTAGTATTTCATTATTAAGGGAGCCCACCATGCTTTTTTTTTCTCTTTCTTTCCCTCTCTATTTGGCTTGTATCCGTTCGGCCCCATTCAGCCTACTGTTTTAAGACGTTTACCCCCATCCAGGTGTCAATATTTTCCTGGCGAGCGGTAGCGAGCCAGCATACATATATTTTGGTTTTGATCGCAAGCTAAATTTGTACATTTTTCGATAGAAAAATTTCTCCGGCGAAGCCGGAGTTCTCCATACAATGCTGGCTCGCTATCGCTCGCCAAAAAAAATCGACACCTGGATGGGGATAAACGTCTTAAAACAGTTGACTGAATGGGGCCGAATGGATACAAGCCAGGGAAAGAGAAAAAAGGAGAGAAAGATCAAACAAAAAAACGGTGACCCCCCTTAAATTCGCGCGCTACAAAGAATGGTATACATGTATACTTAGCTAACGCAAACTAAATGCAATAAGCTCATGAAGGACCTTTATGCTTCAAGGGGCAAGTCCCACAAAAATAGGCAAAGAAAAAAGAAACAAATTGTAAAATAAGAATGGAAATATATATACGTAAAAGATAGAGAGAGAGAGAGAGAATTTTTTTATTGATTAATTTATTTTTATTGCCAATTGTGTGCATACATAATATACAATAATACATAATAATTCATATATTTGAATGATTGATGAGAGAGAGAGAGAGAGGGAGAGAGAGAGAACCAGTTGCAATCAGTAGGATTTATTTTAAAACATAAACTAATTGAAATAAAAAATATACGTCGGAATTTAGCAATTGGATTTGTACTCGGTTAAAATGAGAGCAAATAGTTCCATTACTAACTTGTTATTTGGATTTGAAAGCCTGTACGACTGATATGATTGGGGATTATAACATATATATTTTGATATTCCCATGTGAATTACAGTTTTACCGCGCCAATTAATCAGATTTTGTATTCAGGAGTAAAGGATTATGAAATTTGTTTAAATATCATTCGTGAAGCTGATGAAACATGTAATTAGCAACTCTAATTGGTTTAATATTAATTGGCTTAATATATTTGCACGGTTCTGTAAGATAGTTTATTAGTTTATATATTTTAATCAAAGACGAAAACATATAGTCATTGGGTGATTGAATGTGGACTATGAGTGTACGAAACATGAACAGAAGCAAAAAAAAAACATGAACGGAGCTTAAAGTTGCACGAAGTACTTTCTGCAATGAGGCTCGCGGGATAATTATTGAAATAGATCAGTTCATGCAGCTAGTATATAAGAGTATTATAGACTATGCATGTACGTATAAGACAAAAAGCACAAACAGAAATGGGCATTTCAGTTGCACGAAGCCCTTTCCGCAATGAGGCCCTCGGGATAAATATTAGATCAATCCAAGTGGCTGGTTTCCCAAAGACGGATTTGAAAGCCCGGCTTTGTCTTCCTTCGCTCCAATGTCCTGGCGAGCAATGGCCCTGCCGCCTGATCGGAAATGAGGAGGAAATCCCGAAAGTGATTCCAATTGAAGCTACCAGATTCTGCCTTGTGGACTGGGATTGTTCCTTCATTATCGTGCTGCTGCTTTTTATTGATTGCAAGATTCAGCCGTGTGGATGTGTCGAAAGATTTGTGTTTTTTGTTCTGCAGGAACAGAGAACAAGAGAGTAAATATCCACTAAGAGAGTCAAGCAACACGTTATTTGAATTAATTACGAGAAAAAGAAAGTACAAAATGATTTCACTTGAAGCTACCAGATTTTGCCATGTGAGCTGGTATTGTTCCTTTGTCATAGTATTGCTTCTTTTTATTGATTGCAAGATTCAGCCCTGTGTATGTGTTGGAAAGATTTGTATTACTACCATCTCTACCTCTGACTTAGGGGGATATGGGCCGTTTTTTTTGTCTATTTATTGATGTATTCCTTTATTTCTTAATTACCTTGCTAGACCTCCAACAAGCTTAGAAAAAAATACCCTAGATCCCCCTTCAAGACATATATGTACATTTTTCGGTAGAAAAATGTTCCGGCCAAAGGCCGGTTCCTCTTAAAATTTCAGGCTCGCTTCGCTCGCCAGGAAAAAATAGACACCTAAATGGCACAAAAGGTCTTAAAATTGACAACGAAATGGGGCGAAAGGTGTTAAAATCGCCACGCTAATGGGCCGAACGTCTTATATTCTTAAAATAAATGGGGCTTAATACGAGGGAAAAGGCGGACAATAAAACCGGCCCATCCCCCCTTAAGAAAAAATTTAGGGATTAACACACTGATATTGTTGTCTAATAGATAATTATGTTAGTGTAAGCCAAAACAAAATTAAAAACAAAATATATATGATCTTTAGCATAGAAAACAGGAACATGGCCGAGTTTCATTCACAGACTACGATATTGTGGAGAGAGAATAAGAATGGTCAAATTATTTGTGAAACATGGCAAAGCTCTTGCACTTCCTCTCCTGGGTGTCTTAACCCAGCATAACTTCTTGTTCAGAGTCAGGAAGACTTCGTATAATCCCTTTGCTCCTCAGAGATACAACTCAGGATTTGGCATATTCTAGTAAGCTCTCTCTTACGATCAGCAGAGACAATAGGCAACATCTGGCCAAACCATGTCCTATGTATTAGTCAAGCAATATGTCACCCATTAATTATCGCTTTTGAAACGATTGTATTTACTTTATCCTAGACAAGTATCGTGATATATTACTTTTATCTTAGAATAGTTCTCTTAAAAACATTAGATAAATAACGTACATTGAATTTATTATGGAAGTTGCAAGTTTTGCTTATCCGAAGAGAGTATCATAGCTATAGAAAATTCGATAAACGATCGTATATTTTATCAACTCTGCGTAAACAGAGTTTGGTATCGCCCCCCCCCCCCCCCCCCCCTATAGTGGGTACTACACAAACAAAATGTCTGTCGTCGTCGTCGTCGTCCGTCTGTCTCGGAACTCCTCCTAGACCGTTGGACGGATTTTCACCAAATTTCACATGAACATTTGTTGCATGAATGCAAACGTCAGTCAAAAAAGATTTTTTGAATTTATGCAATAGTTATGATTTTAGGTCCAAAATATGGTTTTGCCCCTAAGAACGCATTCGTTCTGGGAGTGAAAACATCTCGCTACGTATTTGCTAGGTTAAGTTAGTTTAGTTGGCATTAGAAGTGATGGTAGTAATATTTGGATTTATGGTGATAGTAGTGATAATGGTGATAATTGTAGTGATGATGGTTGTAGTTGTATTGATGATGATGACAGTAGTGATGATGATGACAGTAGTAGATATGATGGTGACAGTATTAGTAATGATGGTCATAATAGTAGTGATGATGGTGGCAAGTAATAATGATAGTTATAGTGATAATAATGACTGTAGTGATGATGGTAGTGACGATGGTGTGAGTATTAGTGATGGTGGTGAGTAGTAGTGAGGATGGTGAAATTTGTAGTGATGATGACGATAGTTGTGGTGATGAAGTTCATAGTAATGGTGATGATGGCAGTAGTAGTGATGATGGTGACAGTAGAATAAATTATGGTAATATTTGTGACAGTAGTAATGATGATGGTTATAGTAGTAGTGATGATGTTAACAGTAGTAATGATGATTGTAAGATGGTGGTGATGATATTAGTAATGATGGTTGATAGTTGTAGTATCAATGATGATATTAGTGATTACGATGCTAGTGACAATGGACAGTGATGATGGTGAGAGTAGTAGTGATAATTGTAATTGTAGTAGTGATGATCATAGTAATGGTGATGATGACAGTACTCGTGATGATTGTGGCAGTTGTAGTGATGATGGCAGTTGTAGTGATGATGGCAGTAGTAGTGATTATGTTGATTGTGATTGATGATGGTATTAGTAGTGATGATGGTAACCCATCGCAGAGTTGGGTATGCCGTTTTCATTTGGGGCAAAACGGCACGTCTACTTTATTTATAATTTCATGTAAATATCATAATAGAAAACAAAGATAACTACAGGTATCGCGAATGTTTGAATAATTAACGTACACGCATTAAAACCGACAATGATCAATTATTGATGGTAGATATGATGAAGTAAGAATAGTAAAACAATTAAGGTCATTTCGCTTAGATGGAGACGTATGAAAATATGAATATTGTGAGAATTGTGTCAGATTGGAGAACGTGATGGTGTAGAGATGAAAGAGCGCGTCTGTTTATGTTCTGGAGGTGGTAATGGTGTGTGAAGAAAATGGGGTAGATGTGATACTGATGCGAATACAAGGACTGGTGGCGTTGATCTTAGCAGTGTGGGGATGATGGTGAGGATGTGTAGATGGTATATAGTCCTCTGAAAGTGAATGAGGAATAGAGGAAGTGTGTCATGGTGATTGATGGCCATTGACGGAGAGGTGAATTGGATTTACACTCGGATACCATAGTCTCTATCCAACTCATGAATATTCGTGGACTTTACCTATTTCTGATATGGAAGAATATCTCTGGAAACGAATATATGAATACAATTTTCTATGCAAGAACTACAAAACACTATTCAATATTTATTGAAAAACAAGTTAGTTAAAAGCAAGATAGTTATAATTGAATACAGAAAAAAGAGAGGGGGTCCGAGAATTCTTATGAGCAGGCTAGAGACTATGACATCCGAGTGTACAAGTGCCAGATAAAGTTTGCTTCCAGTCGTTCATGTTCATTATGCCTGCAATAACAAATAGACCGCCTTAATAGTGCCATCCTAGCCATATCTTAGCCAAATACAAATACAAATACAACACAATATATCTCAATAGCTTACAATAACATACTATGTAATGCACAGACAGTCTTTATTAAACACTAGCAGGGGTACCCGGCGTTGCCCGGGTAATCACCTTCACTACTACCACCACTACTACTACCATAATCACCATCATCAATCACTACTACCACAATAATCACAATACTACTACTACCATAATCACCGGCCTCGACCTCCCTGTGCCTCATTACACGGCGACCTCGATTTCGGCCGCTAAATGACCTCCGATTTTGGATCTGACCTCATTGGTACCCCCATTTTAGGGGGGTACGAACAACTTTCGTTCCATACATCTTTTCGATCGGAGGCCTCCTTCTGCCCCAAACGGCCATTTTTTTCATTTTTGTTTTGTTTTCATTTTTTTTTGTTCAATTTCGGCCTCGAAACGACCTCCGATCGTGGCCTCGCCCCCTCTTTGACCCGACCCAGGTCAATTGACACCCACATGCAAAGTTTCAGCTCCCCAGGTCCAAAACTGCGGCCGCCTATCAAGAACACACACACACACACAATCGAAAATATTATATAGATTGATTACATAAGAAAAGTGAACAACATCATGATGTCTCATTTAATACACACTTTGTTATGTATAATTGCCTAATATTAAGGGAGCCCACCTCGCTTTTTTATTCTCTATCTCTCCCTCTCTCTTTGGCTTGTATCTATTCGGCCCCATTCAGCCTACTGTTTTAAGACGTTTACCCCCATCCAGGTGTCAATATTGTACTGGCGAGCGGTAGCGAGCCAGCATATATATATTTTTGTTTTGACGGCAAGCTAAATCTTTACATTTTTCGATAGAAAAATGTCTTTGGCGAAGCCGGATTTCTCCATACAATGCTGGATCGCTATCGCTCGCCAGGAAGAAATCGACACCAGGATGGGGATAAACGTCTTAAAACAGATGGCTGAATGGGGCGGAATGGATACAAGCCAGGAAAAGAGAGAAAAGGAGAGAAAGATGCAAAAAAAAACGGTGACCCCCCCTTAACCAGAATGCATAATATATATTGTCATCGCATACTGAAAGAACTAAAATTGATCATGATACAACACCTTTATCCTGACAAGGAAGGACGCCGTAGGGAAAAATACAACATGAAAAAAGTTAGGAAAAGAACTTGGCTATGGTGAAAAGAAGAAGTGACGCTGGTGATGACGGGGTTGGCGATGGAAGTTGAGGCACGGCGAAGAAGTTGAGAAGACTAGAGACAGAAAAAAAAGTTGAGACGACTAGAGACAGAAAAAAAGAAATAGCGTGCCCAAAGAGAGATCAAACTGGGAGCGAAGGAGGGAATTGACGGAGGCAAGACCGGTCCCGAAGAAGCGAAAAAGGTTGAAAGGAAGCCGGAAAGAGTGACAACAATAGGGAGTGACGAAGTGACTTGAATGGCTCGAAATTGAGTGCGGTAAAGAGGAAGAGGCAAATATGTGTAAGAAAATAGATTATAATGCGTGTGTATTAAATTGAGTGCGGTAAGGAGGAAGAGGCAAATATGTGTAAGAAAATAGATTATAATGTGTGTGTGTGTGTGTACTAAATTGAGTGCGGTAAAGAGGAAGAGGCAAATATGTGTAAGAAAATATATTATAATGTGTGTGTGTGTGTGTGCGTGTGTATTAAATTGAGTGCGGTAAGGAGGAAGAGGCAAATACAGTATGTAAGAAAATAGATTATTATGTTGGTGTGCTGTGATCGAAATTGAGTTTGTGGAGGACTTGATAATATATTGCCTAATAATTGTTTCACCTGGAGGAAATCGTGTAATCCCATAAGAAATAAGATTGAGATATTCGAAAAAATAAAACAACTATGTAGCATTTTAAATCCATGCTTTCATACTTAGCAACATTATTTGCAGCACATTCGTTATAACAGATGAGGTATTAGGTAAGACCAAGACATGGCCAGAGTAAAAACGAGAGTTAGTTGAAAATAATACGAAACTAAGATGAGACTAGGGTGAATATGCGACAAGAGGTAAGATATATTCAGAGTAAAGATGGAATTAGAATAGAGGAAATACTAGCTGAGACAAGGGTTAAACGAGAAGATTAAAGGTAAATGAGAGGCTCTTCAAATATTAATCAAAAGTCAATCACCTCTACAGTATGTATCGTGTGGAAGTAGAAAACACAAGTTTGTAATAGCTCCATTGGGAATTGTTATTAATAGATTGATAAATAGAAAAATAAAACGATTGAAGAACAAATAGGAAACCCAGATAAAAAGATATTCAGTTAGAAAAGATACATTCAGACAGACAGAAAGAAAAAGTCATGAACGCCAAGTATACACTGTCTCAGCATCTGCCATTGAGGAATATGAAAAGCGAGTTGCGTGAAAATATGTTTGAACGTAAAATATCACATTAAGTTGACTGTAACAATGCACCAAACGATCGAATGAAACGTGAATATATGAAATAAAAAGAGGCCGATATATCCATCGCATTCTAAACATGCATTGCAACAAGTTTACCGATATTTCATAAAAATAATATCTCGAGTTTCCAATACATAAGTAAACTTTCAAAAATAAAATACATACTGTTACCCAGCCTATCCAGCCGGTAGTATGCAGTGCGAGTTGTTTAGTGTGAATGTGTTCAGGGGCAAATATATATAGTATGTTAGCCAGTACCCATATATCGGGACCTATTTGGAATTGTAGACTACTCGAAGCTTTGTTCTGATTTAAGAGCATATGCAATAGACATTACAAAAACAAAAACATAATAAAATATACCGTAACCCAATCCGTTCACAAATATAATTGCATATACAATTTTATTAAAGATGTCCTTTCCAGTTATATCTATAGAACCGCTTAATTGCAAGCAACTAAGGACAAAGGGCACATGATATGTGACGCAGGGACGTTATTGGGCTGTGACGCTGGGTTTGTTATTATTGGGGTGTGACGCAGGGGACAAGACAAGAGCTGCACCTCAACTCCGTGACGCGCACCCTTGAACTTCTGCCAAGTGATGTATCGATTACCCCCACACCGTACTTTACCCGTATATAGTCTCCTGAAGGCACCACCTCCACCATCCCTGCCATCACCACCACCACACTCACTCGCCAGCAACATCACCACCACCGCCACTTTCTCTCCATCAATGTGTCCCCTTCCACCACTATTCCCTCCACAATCCCCATTACCATCATCACTATCACGCACAGCCCTTGTTCATCACTATCACTCGCTCATCGCCACTATTAGCAATCGCTCATTACCTTAGCCATCACCATTCACCACCACTAACACCACTAATTCATCACACGACCTTCACCACTACCACCACTTCTGCTTCTCCTCACTAATTATCACCTTTATTTACCCTGGCCAGTGGTGGGAAGGCAAATGTGGCACGGGTGTTCTCATGGATAATAATTATATGTAATTGAGTATGCATACAGTAGGCGATGAATTGCTTGCTAGTGTAAATATTGATTACAATATTTTAGCATTTCCTTCTGGCATATAATTCTTGGGATTATTAAGAACAAGTTTTCTAATATTGGTTGTGTCATATGCAGCCATTGCTAATATTATGCACAGTCCCTCCTTCATAGTTTATCGTGTTTTTGTCAAAGGTATCTAAAACCTAAATAACTTATTATTGTTAAAATTGGCGCTTGCACTAATTCATGGTTCCTCAAGTTAATAATGGTCAACTCGGCCTATAAGAGAAGCGTTAGCTTAAATTCAACGAAATTGGATTTGACGATACATAATGGTTTCATATGCCCATTGTGTTGAGGCTTTGACGCACTTCTCAAAAACTGAACTCTGTGAATTATGTGATGTCGGAGTGCAACACGCACGTGATTCAATCAGAAATGTTTTGTTCCCATGTGAAAACGATGTACGGTAATGTACAGTTGTGGTCAGGAATTTATGAACAAATTAAGAAGGCACAATCATGAAACACTGGCGAGCTATTTCGATAAACTGTTCTAAGCACATCATTTATACTGTTGATATCCACTAGTTAACGTAAACCGTTATTTTGTAAGTGCTGAGAAGTGTTCAAGTATTCATAAACACGACTGTAAATTCGTGGTCACGAATATTTGAACACATTCAAAAGCTGGAAACAAGACGGTGACATTAACAAATGAACCCCCATTAATTTGACATGAGTGGCTCCATCAATTACTAGAATATAAATGCCAGTGTATCAAAATTTACCCTACAACATTTGTTCAAGAAATTCCAGTCCACAATTGTGCATGCGTGAACAAATGAACCTTATTCTATGATAATATTTGAGTATAGTTATTAAAATGCGTATTATTCTGTTGTATATTTCCTAAGCATAATATATATTATATATATATATATATATATATATATGTTAGTAAAGCCAGGTAATAAATTCTCTTTAATACATACGAGGTTGAAAGAAATGGCAATTTCTGCGTTGGAAATTTTATTATTCAAAGTTTCCAGGTCTCTGATGAGTTTTCGCTGGGTGGCAGGAAGTAGATGAAGGAGATGAGCAAAATTCATGGTGGTACAGGGTTACATAAATGTACATGATGATACAGGATATACGACGCGTTTCACTGGACAACCAGCATTATCAAGTAAGGAAGGAATGATATAAAAGGTAAACAGGAAGGGTATATATAGAGGGTGGAGGATCAGAGGAGGCGGAAAACAGGGGGCAAAGGTCTGAAAGGCCCCAATGAAATTAAGATCTTCTACCGCAATTACATGTCCTCTGAACACAAAAATGACGAGGCCGTCTTAAAAGAAATAATCTCCAAGCATGTCCACCCAACCAAGCCGGAAAACAAAATCAAATTAATAATTTATTACAAATCCCCCAAGACCTCCAACCTCGTTCTCCGCAACAAACCAGCCTCCACCAAGATAAAGAGCCCGATGACCAACGATCACGTCATTTACCAACATACCTGTAATTATGAGGACTGTGGACCTCATTCCTATATTGGTATGACGCAGACTCGTCTTTCACGTCGGTTAACTCTTCACCTTCAGGCTGGAGCCATCAAAGACCACTATCTCACCCCTAACCACCCTCACCTCACACGCAACGAGTTAGAGAAACACACCACCATACTCGATAAAGAAAGTGACCCAAGGAGATTACCTATACTCGAAGCTTTATATATCCAAGCCTTACATCCCAACATCAACAACCAAACTCTGGACCTTCAGATCCTTCCTTCTGCCAAAAGGCACTACCCTACAGGACCTAACACCCCTCCTCGCCCCCCGGTGCCCTTGACGCAGCCCCCCGCACTACCTCCTTCAGCTTCGTCTTCTGCAGGCGCCACACAACTTAGGCCACGCCCCTCGACACGCAGCCAATCAGCTTCGACCCCACCTACTGACCACCATCCCGCATCCAGTGCGCATGCGTGAAGCGGTTAACCCCTTCTCTCTCCTAGTTTACGCTTCCACCTATAGCAGACCTTTGCCCCCTGTTTTCCGCCTCCTCTGATCCTCCACCCTCTATATTTACCCTTCCTGTTTACCTTTTATATCATTCCTTCCTTACTTGATAATGCTGGTTGTCCAGTGAAACGCGTCGTATATCCTGTATCATCATGTACATTTATGTAACCCTGTACCACCATGAATTTTGCTCATCTCCTTCATCTACTTCCTGCCACCCAGCGAAAACTCATCAGAGACCTGGAAACTTTGAATAATAAAATTTCCAACGCAGAAATTGCCATTTCTTTCAACCTCGTATGTATTAAAGAGAATATATATATCAGGTTGTATTATTAATCTATGTAACTACCTCCCCTTTGTCGAGTTAGTGAGTAGGCTACTTCTACCCGTCCCACCGAGCTGTATAATGGCCGAACAAACGTCAACTTACCGGTAAATTCAGAGCCGAATATGAGCACAATCCAGCTATCTGCATACTAATAGGCGGGCTGGCAAATCAATTATGGCCACGCAGAAATTAGCGGGGATTTTTTACGGGAAATGACGCGAACATGGGAGTAGCCGTGCTTTATCTTTTATTACTTTCGGTGTTATGGATTTCGGCAGCTCTTTAAACTGGATATTTAGTTTAATAGTGAATTATCTGAAATTTGAGGCAGGGTTAAACTTTCCACCCTGATGACGATATATATTGTATTACTGTTATTATAGATTTCAAAAAGACGATTTTTTTTCAACTCGTTATAGAAAATCTTACGGATTTTCTTTTAACAGGCTTTCCTAACTAATGATGACGACTTACCATAATTAACTCACTTATAGTTTGTGTGTTTCTTAGCTAGCGGTAAATTGCCATGTCACTACCATGATTAGTCAACTAGTGTGAAGATGTTGTAGCCTATTATGCCGTTAATTATGAGAACTTGGTAATGATATATTGCAGAGATGTAATATTCTATTTTTTATATTACTTATAAAACAAAAGTTGTGATGGAATCGACTTACCGTCAGCTGCAATATTACCAACTATAGATTATGCAAATATTTATATATCACCCACCACCAGATGTATTTAGTGAAGATATGATATACTGTAGGTCTTGGATTTTTGTGTCATCAAATAATCTCCTAAAAAAAATCTTACTTTTAATCTACCTCAGCATAATATACCCATCACCAATAAAGGAAAAACGCAACAGATGGCCCCCCTAGCCTCTCCAAACATCACACTCCCCACACAATCTATATTCCCGCGGCCAGCTAGGATGGGACCACAGTAAACATCTTCTTGGTCCATAATTTGCCACCATACAATCTTCTGCCTTCACTCTCTGCTACCGTAAAATCTTCTTGGTCCAGCCTCTGCCTCCGTACAATCTTCTTGGTTCAGTCTCTGATACCGTACAATCTGTTTGGTTCAGTCTCTGATATCATACAATCTTCTTTGGTCCAGTCTATGCTTCCGTACAATCTTCTTGGTTCAGTCTCTAATACCGTACAATCTTCTTGGTCCAGTGTCTGCCTCCGTACAATCTTCTTGGTTCAGTCTCTGATACCGTACAATCTTCTTGGTCCAGTCTCTGCCTCTGTACAATCTTCTTGGTTCAGTCTCTGATATGCACAATCTTCTTGGTCCAGTCTCTGACACCGTACAATCTTCTTGGTTCAGTCTCTGATACCGTATAATCTTTTTTGGTCCAGTCTCTGATACCGTACAATCTTCTTGGTCCAGTCTCTGCCTCCGTATAATATTCTTGGTTCAGTCTCTGATACCGGACAATCTTCTTTGGTCCAGTCTCTGATACCGTACAATCTTCTTGGTCCAGTCTATGCATCCGTACAATCTTCTTGGTTCAGTCTCTGATACCGCATAATCTTCTTGGTCCAGTCTCTGCCTCCGTACATTCTTCTTGGTCTAGTCTCTTCCTCCGTATAATCTTCTTGGTCCAGTCTCTGCCTCCGTATAATCTTCTTGGTCCAGTCTCTGCCTCCGTACAATCTTTTTGGTCCAGTCTCTCCTTCCGTACAATATTCTTGGTCCAGTCTCTCCCTCCGTACAATCTTCTTGGTCCAGTCTCTGCCTCCGTATAATAGTCTTGGTCCAGTCTCTGCCTCCGTACAATCTGCTTGGTCCAGTCTCTCCCTCCGTACAATCTTCTTGGTCCAGTCTCTGCCTCCGTATAATCTTCTTGGTCCAGTCTCTGCCTCCGTATAATCTTCTTGGTCCAGTCTCTCCCTCCATACAATCTTCTTGGTCCAGTATCTGCCTCCGTACAATCTTCTTGGTACAGTCTCTGCCTCCGTACAATCTTCTTGGTTCAGTCTCTGCCTCCATACAATCTTCTTGGTTCAGTCTCTGATACCGTACAATCTTCTTGGTCCAGTCTCTGCCTCCGTACAATCTTCTTGGTCCAGTCTCTGCCTCCGTACAATCTTCTTGGTCCAGTCTCTGCCTCCGTACAATCTTCTTGGTTCAGTCTCTGCCTCTGTACAATCTTCTTGGTTCAGTCTCTGATACCGTACAATCTTCTTGGTTCAGTCTCTGGCTCCGTACAATCTTCCCGGACCACTCTCTCTTATATTCATTGAAGGTTGTGAGGCGGCCGTCGCTCACCCCTAGGAGTTGTGGCTGTCAGGGAGATGTGTAGGGCTGTCTGCGAGGCCATTTTCTATATCACAGTTCTGACCATTCGTACAGATGACAACGCTACATCTGCTCTGTTTAAATCTCTCCTTACATACAGTACAATTATATGGTTACGTCCGGTTAGGTAAGACAAGACAATCTAAGTGTTACCATATATATTATTGATCAGTCCTGGGTTGCATGTAATATACTAGAGGCCCGTCTGAATCAGCGAAAATCAACCCCGGACCGAGTGAGGAAGTGCAGAAGTCTATAGGGGGATTTTTTTTTATTCATACCTGCTTTAAATAGTATGTATTACAAGCTTCCATAAAGAGACTAAATTACAAGTGATTTTTCTATTATATTCGTATTCGCTACCACAGTAAAGACATTCGCTAGCAGTATATATATAATACAATTGCTAGCTTTTTGAAAGTAAGTTGATATCCATTTGTATTACTGATTCATGAATTATCGTTAAGTTTCTAAATTTGATATGGAAGAGGCAACACCCTTTTTTATATAATTTGAAATACGGATGTTTATTCATATACTATTGAATCATATTCGTCCCAATATGTTTTAGTAAATTAGTTTGGTAATCACTACTTATGTTATGATTAATTTTCAATGTAATTTGTTCGCAAGATATTGTCAAACTCATGTGTTCAATTGCAAATTACTTAATAGTGATATGTTTTTAGATTTGTGCATTGAAAATAATACTTAATCGATGTAAAGAACTGTCACTTTAGTTATCTGTGTTGTTTTCTGAACTACCACGATCACCATGCATTGGACATCAATTAACAGAAAAATTAGTTAGATGTCCTATTACAAGGATTATATCGAAGAGAACATAAGATCCTCGCCAGAAAGAAGCCAGAATTATTATGTTTTTTCCACCAACCAACTTCACCTCTAAACTCAATTAAATCAACAAATACATGCGGCACTCCAAGGACTCGAACCTAGGATACTCACATCGAAATTCCGCGCACTTATGCATTACGCTATCAAGACAGTAACCGCAAAGGCCCTCAAGATGGCGACCATAGAAACCAGATGCCAAAAATCTCCCCATACAAGACAGAGTGCGAGACTGGAGCCATGACGAAGTGCTCGGCAGATGAGATCCTGGCGAAGAATGGCAACCGACCCGGGAAACGGACAGGGGCCAGATAATGAACTTGGCCGGGGATAGGGAGAATACACAAGGGAGAGCATTTTCAGGAAGCAACTTGGTTAAGGGGGGGTCACCGGCATTTTTTATCTTTCTCTCCTTTTCTCTCTTTCCCTGGCTTGTACCCATTCGGCCACACTCAGCCAACTGTTTTAAGACGTTTATCCCCATCCAGGTGTCGATTTCTTCCTGGCGAGCGATAACGAGCCAGCATTGTATGGAGAAATCTGGCTTCGCCGGAGAAATTTTTCTATCGAAAAATTTACAAATTTAGCTTGCTGTCAAAACAAAAATATATATATGCTGGCTCGCTACCGCTCGCCAGGAAAATATTGACACCTGGATGGTGGTAAACGTCTTAAAACAGTAGGCTGAATGGGTCCGAATAGATACAAGCCAAAGAGAGAGGGAGAGAAAGAGAACACAAAACGAGGTGGGCTCCCTTAAGGAAAACAAGCAGTAGAATGTGGTTTGCAAAATATACCTTTTTCGGTATATACAGTATATTCAAAATTGACTTTGTAAATAACCCCTTCAGTATACAATGACGCTATTTATACCTAATTATGGGTAACAGTTGGCTCAATTATATTATTCAGCTTAAGAAGGACCTGAAGAGATACCTTGCGATACAAATTCTACGATTTTATCCATAAATTTCTAAAGACCCTTTCTAATCCTAGTAAAATCGCATATGATAGCCAAAAGAAAATGAAGAATTATGATACGGGTTAATCCCCATCCCCCCACAACGGGATTAGTTGTGTCTGTACTTTCTCACAATGGCTCAATCCAGATTGGCATTGTGATGTGTAGGGTGAAAGGTGCATGCAACGTGTAGTTTTATGTTGAAGTTACTGCAAGGTGAACAAATGCAGATGGTACGGCTGAACGCCGTTCATATCCATCTCCATCTATCATCTGTGCAAGTAATGTATCAATATTCTCTAGGTAGTCATCGGAATATTTTGTATTATGTTTTTTCCACCAACCAACTTCACCTCTAAACTCAATTAATGAAATCAACAAACCCGTGTGGCACTCCAAGGACTTGAACCCAGGACACTCACATCGAAATTCCGCACACTTATGCATTACGCTATAAATCCGGGAATCAGCATCAAATTCGGCTCGTAAAGAAGGGCGTACCTTTCCACTGCCATACCAACTCTAGTTTTCACACATTGAAACTTTTCGTGATACAAGGCGGTGGAGAGGCTCCCCGCACTCACCCATAAGTCAAAACAAATGGGTACAAGTGTGAGCTATTAAGAACCGCGCACATTACCCTAACTTTATTGGGTTAATGGTTATGAACGGCCCGACCTGCCGCTGATTCCGCCCTTCTTAATGGGAGGCAGACCGTTTTTCTGGACCCCCTTCTCCCTAATGTTTAGCCCCACTAGTTTTGAGATGATAAGAGGTTCGGCCCATTAGTTTGGCGATTTTAACGCCTTTTGCCCCATTTCGGTGTCAAATTTAAGACCTTTCGTGCCATTTAGGTGTCGATTATTTCCTGGCGAGCGATAGCAGGCCTGCAAATTTAAGAGGAACCGGCCTTTGGCCGGGAAATTTGTCTACCGAAAAATTTACAAATTTATCTTCAAGGGGGGTCTAGGAGGTATTTTTCTAAGCTTGATGGAGATCTAGGGAGGAAACCAAAAAAATATATGAATAAATGAATTAACATACCAAACAAACGGCCAGCCTCCCCTTAATGTGCCTTATTTACTGCAGCCCTTCCTCATTTTTATGTCGAGTAATTCAAGACAAACTGTTCGCATTTTTAAGTTTTACACCCAGCCGGAAAATTAACGCACTCTGATCTGCGGGGTGGTAGCCGGAATACTTTACCTGGGGTGGGTGTTGAGAGAGAGAGTGTGTGTGAGTAATGTACTGGGAATAAGTGTTATAAGTTATTTACCCAGTGCGTATTACAAATTACATCCAGTACAGCTTAGTTTTATGATATACATATTGTATCCTTAATGGTTTGCATTGATAGTGGCTATCCATGGGACTTTGGTGACGCAAAGGAAACTATAAATTAATCCTCTTCCCATTAAAAATATAGTAGAAGATTAAATATGAAACAGATCAGTAATTACACCTCATTCAGAGTTAATCACATATAGCCTCTACTCACTGATAAGTTCAGGAGAGTTCTTGATTTAGCAAAACGCATGAAAATCTAAATTTGAGTGACACCTGAGGAAGAATCAAACGGCTAAACAAATGTTCAGCCGTTTTGATGTTTTAGGTGTCGATTTTTTCTTGGCGAGCAATAGCGAACCTGTAATTTAGGAGGAACCGGCCTTAGGCCGGAAAATTTGTCTATCAAATAAATGTTTTAAAACTTGATCTTGAAGGAGGGTCTTGTAGGGTGTCTTCTTAAGCTTGATAGAGGTCTAGGGAGGAAACTAGGACGCATTTTGGCTCGAACGTCCCTTGATTTTGGCCCTGTCACTCTTTCAACTATGGGGGAGGCACTCGCTATAGGCAGTTATGCCTTTTGCCTCCCTCAATCACATAGAAAAAAAAAAAAAAAAAAAAAAAAAATTATAAACACATACATACATGAGTAAATAAATACGCCCATCCCCCCTTAACTTTATGGACATGACAGAGATGGATGTGAGTTTGCTTCACAGGGATATCTTTTGTGCTCAGGCATACTGGAGCAGCGTTTCATTAACAACAATTAGTACAAATATATGCAAATATTTACATGTATATGCTATATGCTATGTATATGCTCAGGCCCAATCACCATGCTATGTTATATTACCAAATGCGATATACAGTATATCAATTGCAATGTTAAATGGTGTAAAAATGTACTAAACGTAAACTTCTGTGCAATTATTATGTTCTGTAACTGACGATGACAAGATTGACAATATATTAACTATTATGTGTATATATTGACACATTTATCACTTTTGTATCAAAAGTTATACCAATGGAAAGTGTTTCATCGTTTATATGTGCTAATACGAACACACGCATGATTACTTCAGTTACACTTACTGTAGGCATTCACTGTTTACAGCTTACCTATTATAAATATTATATATGCCAACTAAATAATGGTAAAAGGTGTCAGTCTGTGTAAGTTAACAAAATATTTGCAATGTATCGTTATGTTTTAACCAATGTAATATCAATTATGGTGGAGCAATGAAATAAACAGTATAATACCAACTAATAATAGCCACTTTGTCATTTTATAAGAATAGGGTAACACATAAGACTTGAAATTAAAAGTAAATGATCTGTACTACCAGAGATATTATATGTCAATGCAGATAGTATGTTAATGTCATGGCAGAATGAAAGAGACTGAAAGTGCCTTCCAATAGCAGTTCATAGTGACAAAGCTCAAACTGTCAGCAGCTGTTCAATCTATATTAACTATAGGAAATTGAGACAGAAGAACGCCAGAGGGGACGGAGCAACCTCCCCCCCCCCCCCCCCTCCCCGCCCCTCAATGACCCTGCCCTGAAGAAGACCCTTTCGTAAACATCCTGGACATCTGCCGACATACTGTACCATAGCCGATTAAAATTACAATAAATACAAAATTACAATTGCAATTCATACAATAACGTTGTCATGCAGTTACTTACTTACTTAATGATATGGATACATCGATGTTATCTTTCGAACTATGTGTTAGAGGGATATTTGTGTAAACATATTTTTTGCAATAATTATTATAAAACCTATATCACACTATTTGCTAGTATAATGAATAAGTTAGACAGACTGAATAATTCCGCTGATCATTTACAGTTCAAATAAACTAGTTTTATAAGTGCCCTCAAAGCGTACTTAGGGGAACGCTTATAGGTTCGAATTCACGTCAAACGCCGAAGTGTTATTATTATTTGTGTAGGTCATCTGAACGTTCCCGTAGGTCGGTTTCATCTTGGGTACACCAACGTGACAAAAATACCCCCCATTTAGTCACAACTCACAGCAATGATGATGAAGCACCAAATAATAAAAACTATCTTCATACCGAGAAGTTGTCCGATCTCTGTGTACCAAAGGGCCCCTCAGCCTCGGGATCTCTTATTGTCCCAAATGACCTGCGATCTGCGGCCCAATGTGACAAGGAGGAAAGTCAAAGCCAGGTAGTTTTCTTCCAATCCTACTTCCTCAATTCTGTCTTTATCTTCCTTCCTCTTTTCCCTTTTATATAGATTATCTCTTTAAAAACAATGGTTGTCGTAAGGTGCGCTCGTTCCTTCTCTTGCTCCTTTGCGCGCGCGCGCTCTCTCTCTCTCTCTCTCTCTCTCTCTCGCTCTCTCTCTCTCTCTAGAATAAATATTACATCGTATAACAGCCAGTCGGTTCGTAACAAAACCTAACTTCTAAATGAAGAAACGTTTTCATATATCTTATAATGTTGCCAAACATTCGTATATCCCGGTTTCCGTAATCAACATGAAGTGTATGAATTTGATGCATTAATACGAAGATTTTTTGTAGTTTGTCTTTGAACACCAAGATTTAATCTATAAAATTATTTTGGAATTTTAATCTATTAATTTACGATCATAGACACGTTTCGTAGAGTGGGTACTCAGTGGGCCATTTTCAGGCAATTTACTTTTAGAGTTGCCCTAAATCCCTTCCAAGTTAAAAAATAAATACGCCCCTTAACTCCCCTTTCAACCTTACTTTGTAATTTTATTCGCTAGAAAAACATACCGGCCGAAGGCCAGCCCTCCTTAATTGGGGGCTAGTTATCGCGCACCAGTAAAAAATCGACCATTGATTGGGGCTAAAGGTCTATTATCGTTAAAATAAAAGGGCGAAAGTTTTGCATCACAAAACTAAAGGAGCAAAACATGTTGAGTAAAAAAATCTTGCCCTGGATGACATAGGCTTAAGCCACTATAGGACTATAGTTCTAGCCATCAATCATTGTTTGCCCCTATTTTGTTAAGGTTTTCATTGTGAAAGATATTATGAGTTGATAATAGCAACTTTCTGATAGCTATTATAAGAAGAAGGAACACACATGATTATAAAAGAGATTTATATGCACTTTTCTAAGAAGGGTCCGGATTAGACGTAGTACAACTTTATAATCTACAGCGAAAAGAGACATCTAACAACAAAAGTAAGGTATATAAATTTGTCGTATCTTTTGGGCTTTGAGAGCCCATTATAAAGCTAAAACAAAAATACCATATTATATTGCTATCATATTACAGTTAATAGATAGTTAAAATAATAATGTTAAATGAAAGTCTTATTAGTTACTTCTAATTGGACGTGGATTCAAGGCCATTTTCACTAGTAAAACACGAGAGTGAGAGTGAGAGAGAGAGAGAGAGAGTGTGTGTGTGAGAGAGATAGAGGTGATGTTTGATAACAAAAAGAACACTCCATGAAATATTTTAGCTTCGTATAATTAGTGCAAAAGCTATAATTTGACTGAAATACCAAAATACCATGCGTTAAATTGGGATTAATGTCAACTGACACGAACGCTAAGACTGAGAAAATTGACCCAATAATTGTGCAAAGTGTAGCTGGTGGTGGATGGTAAGGGTGGGAATCATCAATACAAAAAATATACCTTGAAATATTTTAGCTTCTAATAATTAATGCAAAACTATAATCTGACTGAAATATCAAAGTATCATGCCTTAGCTTCGAATTGATACTAACTAACACGATGGCCAAGACTGATAAAAATGGACCCTATAAATATGAAAAGTGTGGCTGTTTGTTGATAGATAGCGGGGGAGTCATCAATAAAAAGAATACGCTTCGAAATATTTTAGCTTCTAATAATTAATGCAAAACTAAAATCTGACTGAAATACCAAATACCATGCATTTGAGTGGGATTTCTACTAACTAACACGAAGGCAAAGATTGAAAGAGTGGATCCTATAAATGTGGACATTGTGGCTGGTCGGTAGCGGTGGGAATCATCAGCAAAATGAATAGACCTTGAATTAAGTTATCTTCTTGTGATAATTAGTGCCAAAGCTATCGATAATCTAACTGACAATACCATAATCCTACGCGTTACATTGGGAGTTATAATATCTAATACGAAGGCCAGGACTGAGAAAATGGATCCTATAAATGTGGAAAGTGTTGCTGGTGGGTGGATGGTTGGTGGTGGGACGTCAGTGGATTGTGGGGGTAGCCAGGCGTGAGGTTCCAGGATTCCCTAGTCCACCCAGTCGGAAGATCAGAGCAATGTCACCGCACCACCGTCACCACCACGCAGATTGCCTCACTAAGATCAGAGTACCGTCACTATAACGTCATCAACACACCACCGTCACCACTACTCACATTGCCTCACTAGGATCAGAGAGTATGATCACTATACCGTCATTACTACACCACCGTCACCACCACGCAGATTGCCTCATTAAGATCAGAGTACCGTCACTATACCGTCATTACTACACCACCGTCACCACCACGCATATTGCCTCATTAAGATCAGAGTACCGTCACTATACCGTCATTACTACACTACCGTCACCACCACGCATATTGCCTCATTAAGATCAGAGTACCGTCACTATACCGTCATTACTACACCACCGTCACCACCACGCAGATTGCCTCATTAAGATCAGAGTACCGTCACTATACCGTCATTACTACACCACCGTCACCACCACGCATATTGCCTCATTAAGATCAGAGTACCGTCACTATACCGTCATTACTACACCACCGTCACCACCACGCATATTGCCTCACTAAGATCAGAGTACCGTCACTATACCGTCATTACTACACCACCGTCACCACCACGCAGATTGCCTCATTAAGATCAGAGTACCGTCACTATACCGTCATTACTACACCACCGTCACCACCACGCAGATTGCCTCATTAAGATCAGAGTACCGTTACTATACCGTCATTACTACACCACCGTCACCACCACGCAGATTGCCTCATTAAGATCAGAGTACCGTCACTATACCGTCATTACTACACCACCGTCACCACCACGCATATTTCCTCATTAAGATCAGAGTACCGTCACTATACCGTCATTACTACACCACCGTCACCACCACGCATATTGCCTCATTAAGATCAGAGTACCGTCACTATACCGTCATTACTACACCACCGTCACCACCACGCATATTGCCTCATTAAGATCAGAGTACCGTCACTATACCTTCATTACTACACCACCGTCACCACCACGCAGATTGCCTCATTAAGATCAGAGTACCGTCACTATACCGTCATTACTACACCACCGTCACCACCACGCAGATTGCCTCATTAAGATCAGAGTACCGTCACTATACCGTCATTACTACACCACCGTCACCACCACGCATATTGCCTCATTAAGATCAGAGTACCGTCACTATACCGTCATTACTACACCACCGTCACCACCACGCATATTGCCTCATTAACGTCGAGTACCCTCACTATACCGTCATTACTACACCACCGTCACCACCACGCATATTGCCTCATTAAGATCAGAGTACCGTCACTATACTGTCATTACTACACCACCGTCACCACCACGCAGATTGCCTCATTAAGATCAGAGTACCGTCACTATACCGTCATTACTACACCACCGTCACCACCACGCATATTGCCTCATTTAGATCAGAGTACCGTCACTATACCGTCATTACTACACCACCGTCACCACCACGCATATTGCCTCATTAAGATCAGAGTACCGTCACTATACCGTCATTACTACACCACCGTCACCACCACGCAGATTGCCTCAAAAAGATCAGAGCACCGTCACCATACCACAGTCACCACCACGCAGATTGCCTCACTAAGATCAAAACACCGTCACCATACCACTGTCACCACATCACTGTAAGAACACCTACGTCAGAACACCTACGTCAGAACACCTACGTCACCACACCACCGTCACCACCACGCAAATGATCTCACTAAGATCAGAGCACCGTCACCGCACCACTGTGACCACACCACCACCACACTACTGTCACCATTCTATTGTCACAACCACACAGATTGCCTCACTGAAATTAGAGTAATGTCACCATACTACTGTCACCACAACACCGTCATCACCACGCAGGTTGCTTCACTAAGATCACAACAACGTCACCTCACCACCACGCAGGTTGTCTCACTAAGAGCAACGTCACCACACCACCGTCGCCACCACGCAATTTGCTTTACTAAGATATTAACGATGTCAGCTCACCACTGTCTCCCCTATGCAGATGGCCTCACTACAAGATCAGAACACTTCACCACATTAAGTCCACCACCCAACTGTTTACCTCTCACCATCACCGCCACGCCATTATCACCATGCAAATTGCTTCATAACGACCAGAGCAACGTCAAGGTCACGCATATTTCCTTCTTACATACAAAAGCACCACGATTTGAACACTTCAAAACACTCTCGTTACCTCCACACCATCTCTATCACTACCATTATGCAGTTTGTTCTCCTACATACAGACTCACTAATCAGAGCTACGTCACCACACCATCTCTATCACTACCATTATGCAGTTTGACGTCACCACACCATCTCTATCACTACCATTATGCAGTGTGTTCTCCTACATACAGACTCACTAATCAGAGCTACGTCACCACATCACTGCACACAATGCATATCTACACCATCAAGTAGATAAGAGTGATAATCTACACCACTGTTACCGTATTACCACCAAAGTATAACAAACTATAGCTTTAATTACCACCACACGTATGCCATTACCACCATGCAAATTGCTTCACTAAGTTCAGAGCAACGTCACGACATCATCGCCACTACCACATAGACTGCCTCCTTAGCCACATAGTCACCATGATCATGCCAACTCACCATGCATCACCATCATCACGGTATCCTTACTCACAGAATCACGAAGATCTGTGCACCTCACCACACCGCTTGCCTTACTAAGATCAGAGTACACTCGAGGAAAAAAACAATCTTTAAACTGGTGAGCAGTATATAATCTTGTGTGAACGGAATGAATCGGGTGAAACATACGGCTGTGAGGTATTGTCACAAGATTTCGACCCACTTCCAGAATGTTTAGAGCGTTAGTGTAAAGATTGTTTGTTCCTCGAGTGTACATCACCACATCATCGTCACTATACAGCTTGCCTCACTACATTAGATACTCGTCAATATCATAATACTACGCCACACAGCCGTTGGAAACCACACAGATTGCCTCAATGACATCAGAGCATGTTATCACTATCATCCCCAAAAAGATTGCCTCCTTACACACAAATTCACAGATTACAGAACTTCACAACACCATCACAGCTTCAGACGAGTATCAACACACCATCATCATTACACCATTCCACACGAATCTCAACATACAATCACAGCTATACCATAACATTTGATCTCACCACCACTTAACTTGCCTCCTTCAATTAGTCTTGTAATCAATCACGACACGCTATGAGAAATATACGATTCCTAGCACAGTATGACCACAACACTATAGTTATCACCACATCATTATTAAGGGAGGATGGTTCACTTTTTGGGCGATTTTTGCATGTATTAATTATTTTTCTAGTTTCCTCCATAGACCTCCATCAAATTAAAAAAAAAACATCCATTAGACCCCCCTTCTAGAATAATTTGTACACGAAAGGGCTAAACATTGACGACGAAATGGGGCAAAAGGTCTTAAAATCGACTAAATAATAAGGGCAAACATCTTAACATCTGAACACTAATGGGGCTAAACATGAGGGAGAAAATGGTCCAGAAAACCGGCCCATAACATTACTATTATACTATCAGGAGAACGCTAGAGCCATCACACTATCACCACCACACTGTTACTATCAGCACACTAAACACTGTCCCCACCTTACTATCACCATCATATTGTTACCACCACCATACTATCATCAACACCACCAGACTATCATCACCATCACCACACTAAGACCACCACCACCACACTATCACCATCACCACACTGTCACCATTACACTATCACCAGTACACTATAACCAGTACACTATCACCACCACACTATCACCACCACACTGTCACCACCACGCTATCACCACCACACTATCACCAGTACACTATCACCACCACACTATCACCAGTACACTATCACCACCACTTCTTCAATCGAGTTGTCAACTTGTGGAATGGGTTTCCCCGAAACGTTATAGACTGCATCACCGTTGATTCATTTAAACTCCGCCTAGACAAATATCTCTCATCAAACCCGCGACTGACTGCGTTTGTAAATTAATAACTTTATTTTATCCCCCCCTCAGTTACTAACCTATCTGTCCTCTACTAACTTCCTAATCCTGCCACGGACATTAGTTCCAGGGCAGTAATTCCCTTTCCAATGTTCCCTTACCCACTCTAAACCACTGTTTGGACACTTGATCCTCAGTGTTTTGGAGGACAAGCAACCTAGAAGGGTCACTAGATATGTTGTTGTTTGATTTCCTTTGTACTCCTTTGTACTCCTTTGTACCACACTACAACTACCACCACCACCACATTATCATCACCACCACAGTCACCACCACAATGTCACCACAACGCCGCCTGTCTCCCTCACAAAGCCGCACTAAGATCGCATCACCATTTCAACATCACCGCAAGATTACTATTCATGTCCTCGCTGTCATGACGTCCAAACCACACACTTAGCGGGCTATCACACAGAAACCTCTCAAACACTATTTTCGGCAACTTATATTATGTGGTCTGGCAGCTATTGCGTTAACTTTTGAACGGATTCTGCCGCTTAAATTTATATATTTTCAGTCAAGTTTCCGATACGAATTCAAAAGTTCCAAGATAGTGGCCGGAAACTGTTGACCGTCAAAAATTGGAGGTAATTATAAACGCTCCCTTGTGATTCTCAGATACAACGGATCTCTATCTTTGATCTACATTTGGCTGTCTCAGCAGAAGGCTGGCTAGGATCTTTAGATTAGCGTCAGTCATAATTCGGTCTGTTACCGCTTCAAAAGCATCATTATCCAATTTTACCTTTTATCATCCACAGCGTTTTGCTTGCAAAATGTAATATGGTTCTTGTTGAATTTGCAAAATGATAATCACTTCTGTCTAGTGGCATTGACGGTAGTCCTAGTACTGTCTCCTTGATATATACTGATATACTAATTTGTTGTAGGTATGTGCATATCATGCTATGGTGCTCCATAAAGATAGACAGTTTTGCTATACTATTGTTCAATTTCATGCAAGATTAATGCATAGGCATCAGCAATAGCGTCATTGTCATGTATTGATATATAGGTATATATTACAAGGGAATTAAATACACTTTATGAAATATTCACAAACAATTAATGTGGGGACAAATTAGCAGATTGAATGCTACTATATATCAGCAAAGATTTACAATTGTTACTTATGAGGCAGCTTATTAGGAGTTGAAGAGTTCAGTCGAGGAAAGCAGTTCAATGTTCGTTAGCAAAAATTATAAGTATTGAGCACAAACATCCAAGCAGATGGAGACATCGGTTAGGTGCTAGTGCTTGTTTGAGTTTCCTCGCTAGACCTCCATGAAACTTTAAAAACACCCTATACCCCCTTGTAAGATATATTTGTACATTTTTCGGTAGAAAAATTTCACGGCCGAATGCCGTTTTTTTTTTAAATGACAGGCTCGCTATCGCTCGCCAGGAAAAAAATCGACACCTAAACGGCACAAATGGTCTCAATATTAACAAAGTAATGGGGCGAAAGTCTCAAAATCGCTAAACTAGTGAACGAACGTCTTAAAATCACAAAACTAATGGGTCTAAACATGAGGGAGAAGGGGGTCCAGAAAAAGTGAGTACATCCCCCTTCAATTGAAAAGCAGATTTTTTTTGTTTTGCTTTTTATCTTAGTAAAAGGTATTCGACATTAACAAGGCAAAGGAGTAGAGTAGTATTGTATCCGTAGACGTAGATTACACTTTAGAAATCTCCACGCTGAATGATTGAGATTTTACCCCTTTGATTACTCCGTCTACATAGCCTGTTATCCTGTAGGCACATTTAAAATAGTGTAAGGTAAATTTTGTTTATGGATACAAGTTTTATAACTGTCTTGATAGCGTAATGCATAGCGCGCGGAATTTCGATGTGAGTATCCTGGGTTGGAGTCCTCGGAGTGCCACATGTATTTGTTGATTTCATTAATTGGGTTTAGATGTGAAGTTGGTTGGTGTAAAACACATAATAATACGTGTTGCTATCCCCAAACACACAAGCAGCTGTGACTTTCAACCATCCGACACACCTTAAGTTCTATAGTATCCCTCTCTATCTCTCTAACTCTATACTATCTTCGAGTGATAACAAGAATAAAGTGAACCCCGGCGACATGCAAGTGAACGCGTTGAAGGGGTTAAGTAGACGCCCGGCAGTCGGAGTGAGTGTAATTCCAGATATCGGTCTCGCCTCACAATCACGACAATGGCGCCTGGTTACCGATACTACTTAAGGCGATTGGATAATTTGGGATAATAAATTTGATATGAAGTCCCCGGCGGCGGGTTTTGATGCACTCTCTACCTCCCTCTCAGTTGATGATGACGTTTTTCTTCTTTGTAATGTGTAATCATTCAAGTGTCTATTTTATTTTTCTGGGAGAGCGATAGCAAGCATGTTACTTAAGGTAAATGAGCCGTTTACCTGGTTTCCCTTATCCCTCAGTTTAGCCCCATTATTTTTGAGATTTTAAGACTTGTGTCACATTAGTTGGTCGATTTTAAAACCTTTCGTCCCATTTCTTTATCGATATCAAGACCTTTCGTGCCATTTGGGTGAGTGACAGCAAGGATGGAAGTTAGGACAAATCGGCATTTGGTCGGTCCTTTTCTTAGTGAAAAATGTAAACATTTAGCTTGAAGGGGGACTGAGTGAGTCTGGGGAGGCATTTGTGTTAGTGTATGAGACTAACTATAATACATTGCTCGAAAATGATAAAAGCAAGCAAAATCCTGACGTCATTAAAAAAAATACCATAATAGCTCCCGTCACGTCGGACCAAATAGTGTTAAAAAGAATGGTTATATATACGGGTTGAAGGCATAGTCGCACATAATAGTACCGCTCGACTTTAGTGTTTGTGAAGATAATTAACGTTTTGTTCTACCTGTCTCCAGACTATTTCATTACGCTTGGAGAGCATCTTATGGAGCCAAAGAGTTAAAACGTTGTCTTAATTAAAAACACTGCCTTGGGAGTCACTTCTTTGTATTCGCCTGGTACACTTTATTCGTCTGTCTCTCTGTCTCTCTCTCTCTCTCTCTCTCTCTCTCTCTCTCTCTCTCTCTCTCTCTCTCTCTCTCTCTCTCTCTCTCTCTCTCTCTCTCTCTCTCTCTCTCTCTCTCTCTCTCTCTCTCTCTCTCTCACACATACAGTTTATACAGTCCCTGCGCACAATTCGGTATGTGTATTTGCATTAGCAAAAGTTGACAAGTGTCTGAGTTTATCTAGAATAGTATTGTTAGCATTATACACAATATAGTGGCCTATGTTATCAGGCACTATTAATAATATGATGAACAACCCAGGATGCTATTTAAGAGTCTACCAATGCCCTTTAAAAAAAAAAAAAAAATATATATATATATATATATATATTTAATTTAATATTCAAATATACAACATCCATGTAAATAGAAAGGAAGCAATGTTTAGGTAGTTAATAATTAATCCCAATTTTAACGCATATGCAGCTATTCTTCGATATGTGCGGAAAATAAACCGTTACTATAAGAAATACTATTTAATGCAAGGCTGGGAATTAGACTGCTAAGCAAATTGGAAATAATTCTAAAAGAAGTTTGTATGTGTATCATGCATGCATTGGAAAATGTACAGCATATCTGTGTGTTTGCATATGAACTCTGTATACTTATACAGACTTGATAATTTTAACAATTAAGCTCATAATTAACGCCTGAGAATATTGACAAAGTATTCGAACGATACAGAAACCCCAAATACCCAAGTCAAACATAATACAGGGACATGTACAACAATAATAGTTCCGAAGCAAACTATTTTATAATACATAGACTTTAATGGAAGATTTTGTGTAAATATATATATATATATATATATATATATATATATATATATATATATATATTTATATATATATATATATATATATACAGTTTTGTATATACTGTATATATATATCTATATATATATATATCTCTATATATATATATATATATATATATAATTATGTTTACAGTTTTCTCCCTAGACCTCCTCAAGCTTAAACTAATACCCTCAAGACCCGCCTTCGAGAAAACAAAATGTGTGCATTTTTCAGTAGAAAATATCCCAGCCTTCGTCCTTAATTGCTTGCTCGCCAGAACAAAATTCGACACCTAAATGACACGAAAGGTCTTCAAATCACCAAGCTAAAGAGACGAACGTCTTAAAATATCAAAACTATTGGTACCAAACATGAGGAAGAAGGGGTTCCAGAAAAAAATAATAATAACATTAAGGTTTTTTCATCTACAGGTATATAATTATATTTAGTAGTTAACTTGAAGCTTGTGTTCCCCGTATGTCCCGGTAATATTATTGGTTTTGTTTTACGTGGATTTGTTTTGGTCGTATACTATGTCATTATTCACAACCAATAAATAAGTATCTAATTGTTAGCATTACCTAGCTTATTACATGTGTGTAAATCTGTTGTACATTGCCTGATGATGGAGTAAACCTTTGCCCAACAAGGTGTTACTGTCCAATAAAAAAAGAAGAAAGACAAACGGGCATCTTCTATCAAGTGCTGGTGTTGCTATTCATTACGTATATGCAATATATAATACAGAGAGAGAGAGAGAGAGAGAGAGAGAGAGAGAGAGAGAGAGAGAGAGAGAGAGAGAGAGAGAGAGAGAGAGAGAGAGAGAGAGAGAGAGAGAGAGAGAGAGAGAATTATAAACACATTAGGCTATTTTTTATAGTAGATAAATTCACCTAATCTCGTATTATGTAACTATAATGTTTATATCAGAATAAAGAGCTGCATACAAGGTGCAGGTTGAAAAATATAAAACAATATTGTTTAAGTGTTTGAAATATATTTCACTTTAAATTAAATGTATATATCAAAGCATTCAAATAATTTACATCTAAAGATATTTAGTTTTCTATTAATGTGTCTAATGTTTTATACATTTGTAGTATGATTATAAATTTAAAAAAAATCATTGTATGTTCATTGTAACATAAGTTAACTAATACATATAATTACTAACAAACCTTCACTGCTCCACCACTAGCATTCCATTAAGCATATGACTAACAGTGAGAGGGGCTGGGAAGAACAAACCCTAAAGAAAACGGACTTACGGTACTGATTTTCTCGGGTTCTGGCAGCCAAAATATAGTCTCTTCTCCCGCTCCCCGACATTTCCACTTTCCCTGTGAGTTCTGGCCCACGAGCCTCGGAGCCAGTTTCCAAAGCTAATTATGCGGGTCTCTAGCGGCCTCACCCGCCGGAAAATAGCAACCCACAAAAAAAAATGCGTTGTGTAAGCAGTAGCGTCGCTGTGCACACATCTTGGGCTGGCAATTACAAGATTATTTGCTCTTTACAGTCAACGGGGGAAGGGAAGAAAGGATATAGAGCCGGGTGGAAGTGGGATCGTAAGGCAAGATAGCATCTCCAACCGACCGAGTTATATTTAGAGGGAGTATAGTGGCTCGCACCACGACTTTAATGGTCCAGTTAGCAATGTCATGCATATACAGTACTGGCTCTATCTATCTATCTATATATACTGTATATATATATATATATATATATATATATATATATATATATATATATATATATATATATATATATATATATATATATATGAACAACTGATCTAGGCTTTTTTACACGACAGTATTAATTATGTACATTAGGGATAATTTTTGAATACCTTATTGCAATAGAGAGAAAAACGTAAACAAATATATGATAATCGATAACAAAATTAATGCTTTAGCTATGATAATGAGTGTTTTATATACCCGGAAATTGTTGTTCTGTATGTATGTGGAATTAATAATATGAACTTCTGTCGTATGTATCTATTGTAACATATTACAGAATATTAGTTTCTTAGTAATAAAGAACGTCTATCTATCTATCTAGTATTAAAGAGCGTGCACAGGTAAATAAGTCTGAATTTAGTGTAGTTTATGGAGCAAGTGAAGATGGATGATCGTATTATTACGAGCGTAGCAGAGAAATACTGCAGATAATTTTGGTTCAACTGTACCGTAAATTTGGGCAAGTCTTCGCATTCCGAACAAACAATTGTGTTCTTTTGATCCCTTCTCTCACATAGAGAAAGTGTGTAAATGTGTTATCAAGCATCGTTAATAATACAGTATGGGAAATAAATACAGTATGTTAACTTAATGGACACAATATAATGTTGTAAGTAACGATCTTTACAAAAAGTAATTTCTTTACAGGCTCACTATCGTTCGCCAGGGAAAAAATCGACACCTAAATAGCACGTAAGGTCTAAATATTGACGAAGAAATGGGGCGAAATGTCTTAAAATCGACTAACTAATGGGGCAAACATCTTAATATCTGAAAACTAATGGGGTTAAACATGAGGGAGAAAGTGGTCAAGAAAACCGGCCCATCCCCCCTTTTTCCGTGGAAATCAGTTCATAACTTATAGAGTTATCTTGTTGAGACACAAACAGACAGACAAAATGAGGCAAAAACATAACCTTCTCCAACTTCGTTAGCGGTTGTCACAAGCTTTGGTATCCCCATTTATCCTTATCCAGGTATAACTAAATCAAACATTAACATTTTGCAAGTTTCTTAGTTTGCTGTAAGTTGGTGGAGTAGCACCTTTCCAAAAGAACAGACACAAGAAGCAAATTTTGACAACCTGGAAACAAAGTAATACGGTCATCGAAAAAAGAGGATATATTTCACGTGAAATAATATCAGAACTGAAAGCCGCAAATATATATATTGTATACAGTTTACCGGTATATGATATCATGCATTTTCTTTGTTTGCATTGTTTGTTTGTTTTTTTGTTTTTTTAGCTTTTGATATTTTGTGTTTTAATTATTACGTACACTTCCCTAGGTCACTATTTCCGAGGAGCGTTTCTTGCAGGTTGGTTTCCATAGCAGGAAGTAATTCAAATTTATCTCGGAGGATTGGAGGTGGTTTTACAAAATAAGACTTTATTCAGGCCGCCACTTTCCCCACAAGGGGCTCTCTTCACGCGGCTCCTCACATTTCTCGCCGTCATCACTTTCTTCCTCCCTCAGATGCAAATGGCGGAACGATCATAATTTTTCCCCCCTGGCAAGCGTCGACCACGGGATCAGAGTCGCCGCTATAAAGGCCGGAGGTGGGTGTCCCGGGCAGGATACAGCGGCCAAGATGAAGGTGCGGGAGGGTCCGTGTGTGTTACCGGTGGCGGGGGATAAAGGGGGCAGGGGGAAAGGAGGGAAGCGGGGGGGGGGGGGGGGAGGCCTTGACACACCACTGTCAATATCGTTGTTTATGTTAGCGGTGTTAGGGCTGAAGAGGACGGAGTTTATTTATTTATATACAGTATTTGTTTTTATTATTATAATTATTTTTATTTTTATCTTAAGAAATTCGCCCCCTTAGTTTGGCGTGACATTTAGGTTTCGATTTGTGTGCCTGGCGAGCTATAGCAGGCCTGCTATTTTGGAGGAACCAACGTTCGGCCGAGTTATTTTTCAACCAAAAAATGCGCAAAATTATCTCGAAAGGGGGTCTTGGGGGGTCTTAACATTGACAAAGAAAGGAGGCGAACCGTCTTAAAATCGTCTAACGAATGGGGTGAACGTCATAAAATGTCAAAACGAATGGGGTTAACGTGAGGGCGAAGAAGGTGAAAAAATAGAAAACAAAACATCTCTTAACTAGTCTCTGTTATTAGTGTTGTTGGGCCGCCAGAGGACGACAGGAGCTCCACAACCTGTCCAGTATTAGGGACGTTTGGGCTACTGATGGTGTAACTCAACCACCTTGCCTTTGTAAGCCGAGCTGGAACAAAGGGGAAAGTGGCTTCAATTCCAAAATCTAGTGCAGAGAGAGACAGAGTTCAGAGGAAAAACCCAACAGTTTGGCTATCTATCCTGCGTAGGCGGTGGAGTTAAGGGGGGATGGGCGTATTCATTTGCATATTTATTATCTTAAACATTTATTTTTAGCTTCCTCCCTAGACCTCCATCGAGCTGAAAATAATACCCGAAGACCCCCCTGCATTAAGATAAATTTGTACATTTTTCGATAGCAAAATATCCCGGCCGGAGACCGGTTACAGCAGGCTTGTTATCGCTCGCTAGGAACAAAATCGACACCTAAATTGCTCAAAAGGTCTTAATTTTGACAAAGAAATGGGTCGAAATCTCTTAAAATCGCCAAACTAATGGGGCAAATGTCTTAAAATTTCATGAATAGTGTGAATAAATATGAGGGAGAAGGAGTGGGGGGGGGGGGAAGCCCAACCATCTCCCCTTTACGAAAAGGATAAGGCATCGCTTAAAGTTCAAAACTCCTCAATATCTCCGAACTGACAACAACAACTAATAATATACTGTAATGCATACGTAACCTATCAGGAGAGGTATATTAATAAACGTGCTTGAATAATTATTAGTGTGAGTATGGTATATGGGTGCGCACGCATAATTTATACCACATTATGCAACAGGAACTAATAAATTATTAATTATCAGACTTCCAGCCACTATTCATTATTACCAGCCATAACCGTGTTATAAGCCATGCCTCTTTTATATGCAAATATATCGGCCATTATCCAAATCAGGCCATCGTTTTCCTTAATTAAAGGCTATATGGGAAATAGAGAACCCACTAATCAACATATATTATAATCAGATCAGAGAGATTTGAATGCTAGAATTAACTCAATCACCAGAATTCCCACATACACCGCAAAACCACCACCACTGTATTATTAGGCGACATGTTGCATACAATGATTTTACGAATACATTTTTTCAGAGTTATTTTCTTGTTTTAATAGTTTTCAAAGTTACTTTAATATTATAACTAAAGTGCATAAGATGTATTTGAAACAGATCTCCACTCTTTGAAATATCCCCAGAGCAATAGTTCCGAAGGCAAATTAAAAACAACATCAGTATATACCGGTACGTAGGAAAGTTGGTGCACATTTCCCCATAGAAGGTTTTTGGAGCACATCATCATAAAGGTACTTCCATTAATCACTGATGAGGATACAACAAAGCTTTCAGCACCACTCATTCAATCACACGGCCGTCTGTCTGTCTGTTTGATTCACATATCACGACACTCATTCGTTTTAGGTGTTCTTTTGATGTGGCTGTAGTGGAAGGTAGGTCAGGCTGTGTGTATGGCTGGTGTTATTGATGACCGGATATATCAACTAGCAGACCATTACAACCAGTAGTTCTCAACTAGTGTCAACTTGGCCAATAATGTTATGTTAGGTAGAATACAGCCAGGACTTGACGTTGGCACTGGTTTAGTTGAGCCTTTTTTATATATTGTGTTTGTAATGGATTAATGGATTGTCATTATTATATTGTATTATATATTATATATATGTTTAATTTGTATATCCTTTTAACCCTGCCACGGACTTGTATACCTGTTCCGGAAACATAATCATGGAGTGTGAGGAAAATATCTGAATTTTTCCAGGAATCAAACATGAAATTTATCGCTGGCAAGCTAGAAAACAAGATAAACATTGCATCACTAGTCACTCCTTGACCTTGCTTGAGGTGGATCTGGCTGAGATCTATTGATTAAAAAAGTGTTCTGGTTGAGTTGTTCTGGAACCCATCATAGTGGCTGGCATAGGGATTTGCAGCAGTCTTAGCAAACAGTTTGGCGTGTGATATGCATATTATTTTTCCTATTCTTAAACATGGATTCACTGGTGCTGTATTTGTTCATATTGTGACAGCCACGTCTTTTGTTTAGTTCTAGCTAAGAGTAAACGATTTATTGCAGTTCAAGATAGAGCTTTGGCTTTCAGAGAGTGTAATTTAACTTCAACTTCATAATACCCTTCACATAGCCAACATGAATTCCTGGCTAACGATTGCTATAATCGTTGTATTCAGTCATGAATGAACTCAGACTATTATTAAATTATCTTTGTGTTATATATGTTCGACTCGGTTTATTTGGGGGCTTATGTTTGCATAAAGGTGATCTGGAAATGACATGTAACTTTTAGTATACACTTTACTACTCACGTCGAATGTAATGACAATAAAATTACATCAATTCGTGTATAGATAAAACTTCATCATCCATATGCATCTTTCCATGAGGCAAGGGTTAAAGTCACATTAGGCTAGATAACACTTTTACGAACAACATCAACGCATGCGAATATACAGAATCAGAATCACAGAATCATATATCTACACGTTCTCTCTCTTTCTCTCAATTGTAGACATGGAATAGTATGTATAGAAGCGACGTTTTGTTTTCATATTCGCCGTGTACGAGTCCAAGTGAGCGAAACAAACTAGTACATTGAGTTTTGTTTTCAAGGTTATCAAGGGCAGGATGGTATTTGTAAGGAATTAGTTAATATTTGATCATTTTCGGCGTGAGCCCAGGTGTCATTTTCGACATGTAACAATATATCACGAGGCGGAAGTGAGTGTCACCTACATTATTATAACACATGTCAGGCATGATTTATAGGAACAAATGATTGATTAATATATTTAATTATGAACATGTTTGATTATACCGTACTACACCCAGATTTGTAAAAGGTTAACAATATGTAGTAGATCAGTATGGAATATGTGTGGTAAACATATATAACAATTGTATAACAGTTTCCAATGGTGAGTATCATAAGGGCTGTATAATTTGCCCATGCACGATTTGTAACAGTTGTAACGAGAGTATACGTAAACACTAAATAACAGATATACTAGGAACAGAAAACACGACTGGATCAACACTTTCAGCGAGCATGGCAACACCTTCATTTAGAAAACTACTGTTTACTTAAAGGCATTTCAATTATGAATCAGTGTACGATAAAGTTCCTGTAGGCTAGTAACAAAGATCGGCCTAAATACGCCATTTTGGTGCCATTCGTGATGTATTCCTCTCTGTACAAATAAATATCTCCAAACCCACATTAAACATTCGGGAATACTGGTAGCCTACATGATGTATACCTTGGTATTTGGATACACATTCTACACGACCAGAAATATAATAAAACTTCGTTGTTGGATAATCAAGACACCAAAATGGCACCCAAAGAAAGAGATGGCCATTCTCTCATAATATAGGATCTCTAGTGCACGATGGCACTAACAAAAATGGAGAACCATTCCCCATAACCAATGTTTTCCAAATGTCTTGTTCGCAGTTTCATATGATATATAGCTATCTAAGAGTACAACGAATAATTGTAGATTGAGTGTACAGTCGCGGTCATTAATGTTGTATTTACATTTTTAAGTTGACTTGGGTAGTATTGAAATACCTTTAAAATTCTTCACCTGATATTTCCACTTCGGTGGTATATTCATTATACTTAACGGCTCAGAGCTTATCAAAATTCTTGGCCACGGCTACACAATGAATATAAAATGCAATAAGATAATTTGCAATATTTGTGGTGAACCTAACTATGACAAAGGTGATATTAATTAGTGTGGCTTCCATGGCAGCAGCAGCTCCGTGGGCCCCTTAAGCCGTCACATCTGTTTACCCAAACTAGGACACTGCATCATTCATCATAGTCGGTGGTGGTCAGTCTCTATAGCATATACCACACCTCTATCACCACAGCAACTATCACCACCATCATCACTATTACCATCACCACCTACTATTGCCACCACCAATATGAC
Source organism: Paralithodes platypus (assembly GCA_032716605.1). Classification (NCBI taxonomy): domain Eukaryota; kingdom Metazoa; phylum Arthropoda; class Malacostraca; order Decapoda; family Lithodidae; genus Paralithodes; species Paralithodes platypus. The sequence continues at coordinate 129,308,479 of CM064487.1, forward strand.
TCTACCTAGACTGAGGTACCGCATCATAAATCATAGTCGGTGGTGGTAATTTCCTCTATATCACACTCGCACACCTCTATTAGCACAACATTATAGCTAACACCACTATATATCACTCTGACCACTATGTATGCTTACACAGAGTCGGATAACGCATCATTCATCATAAGTTGGTGGTGGTTAGTCTCTCTATATCACGTCTCAAACATCTCCTTCATCACAGTCATTAGCCTATCACTATTACCACTATCACTATCACCACTATTTATGTTTACCCAGAGTAGGATAGCGCATCATTCATCATAGTTGGTGGTGGTTAGTCTCTATATATCACACTCCTTCACCTCTATCATCACAGCTGTCATCACCATCCCCCTATCACCACACCATCACTATCACAACAGCCACCACTACTACTACGTGTACTCCAACTTATTCAACCCTGGACACCGCATCATTCATCATAGTCAGTGGAGGTTAGTCTCTCTAGCCTACATATCACACTCCTACGCCTGTATCATCACAACCACTATCACCACGTACTATCACACCATCATCAGGACATCTATTTGATCAGGCTTCACTCAGTCTCTTACAATCCCACATTTTCATCACACCTCAATCACTAACACCACTGTCACTACAACACTTACTCTCACTTAAGGGACCCCACCTCGTTTGTTTTCTCTTTCTCCCCTTTTCTCTCTTTCTTTAGCTTGTATCCATTCAGACCCCATTCAGCCAAATGTTTTAAGACGTTTATCCCCATCCAGGTGTTGATTTCTTCCTGGCGAGCGATAGCGTTCCAACATTGTATGGAGAAATCCGGCTTCGCCGGAGAAATTTTTCTATCGAAAAATGTACAAATTTAGCTTTCTGTCAAAACAAAAAAATATATGCTGGCTTGCTACCGCTCGCCAGGAAAATATTGACACCTGGATGGGGGTAAACGTGTTAAAACAGTAGGCTGAATGGGGCCGAATGGATACAAGCCAAAGAGAGAGGGAGAGAAAGAGAGAAACAAACGAGGTGGGCTCCCTTAATTAAGTATATACCCTCTGCCTCCCCCCCCCCCCCCCTTCTCTCTCTCTCTCTTTTACATAATGGCTCGTATCACCACCACCAGTACTGCCACTACCACCATCGCCAGAACTACCATAATTTCTTCCTCGGTCTCTGTGTATATACGGCCGCTACCACTCTCATCCCCGAAACAGAAATTACAACCACTCAGTACTACCACACTAACCACCCTTTTTCTTGGAACTGCTACCAAAATGTCCAGTAGCACCAATAGAAAACAACATCTATCGCCTACACAACTACCTGGTACTTCCATCTACATAATCAATACCACTATAATCACTGCCATCTCTTTTCTTACCAGTTGTCATACGAACAAATCACATTTTTGTGTCCCATTACAATTTTCGTCTTCAAGAACACCACTGAAATGTTGCTAAACTACATTCATCATAGCTTCTACAATACCATCAACCTTACTTCTACCACTAATACCACTATTCACTGAAGATTTACATTATTCACCAATGTCCTACACTTGGAGAATGACCTTTACATCGGCATCAAATTTTTTTTTTTTTTTTTTTTTTTTTCTTTAAGAGACAATGAACGGAGGAAGGAAAACCACAGATAAAACAAAAAGGTCCATGTGCCTAAAGGCATCCTCCATTCATAAAATGTTTGTAACAACTGGATTTAAACATTTGTAAATTGTAAGTTTGTGGAAAGCAATTCGAGGGAAGTGAATTTCGAAGAGTAGTAGCTCTGGGGATAAATGAATTCTGATAAGCAGAAGTTCTGCATTGTGGAGGAGAAAGTGTAAATTCATGGGCGCTCTCAGCTGCCCTAGTTCTACGGGGAAAGATGTGGAGAGGCGGCACAATTGAAGCAAGTTCCTCGGAACAATTGCTGTGAAAATATCTGTAGAATAATGCAAGGGATGCAACGTTGCTTCGTATGGATAACGTAGGAAGGTCCTGTGTGATTGCAGGGTTATTGATTAATCTAATAGCTTTATTTTGAATTTTGTCCAACTGCCTCAATGCAACCACTCCAGTTCCACCCCACAGAGGTGAACAGTAATCCATTTGAGAACGCACATGACTTTTATATATTACGGCCAACTGCTCGTCAGTGAAGAATTCTCGAACTCTGTACAGGAGTCCCAGTTTTTTAGAGGCATTCTTAGCAATACTTCTAACATAATGTGTCCAGCTCAAGTTAGTAGTTAATGTTACACCGAGAATGTCAATACTAGGGGAAGTGGGAATATTTACATCATTAAAAAATATATGGGAGTCAGTGAGATTCTGTCGGTTAAAAATTATATTTACTTGGTTTTCTCTGCAGTAAAGGAAACTAGATTTTTGTTTGGTCCCCATTCATTAATTTTAGATAGGTCCTGGTAAAGAGAAATTGCAGTGTTTATTTTTGAATTTATAAGATCGGGTTGGGTGAAAGAATTGGTAAATGTGAAGGAACTGTGGAGTGTTGAGTCATCTGCGTAGGAATGTATTGGATTATGAGTGGTAGATATGAGATCATTGATATGAATGAGGAACAGAGTTGGGGCCAAAACTGATCCCTGGGGAACACCAGCATTTATTGAGTGAAATTGAGAATAAAGGCCATCTACCATTACACGTATTTTTCTGTTATGAAGATAAGAAGAAATTAGTGGAACTAATGATGCAAGGCCGTAGTGTGACATCTTCGACAATAAGGATTGATGCCAGACTCTATCAAATGCCTTTGATATATCCAGTGCTATTGTATGTGTTTCACCATGTTGGTCTGTAGCTTGGTTGATTTGATGCGTAAGAAGGCAAAGAATGTCTGCAGTTGATCGACCTCGTCTAAAACCATATTGCCTATCACTGATTAATTTATTATTCTCAAGATGCTTAATTATGTGATTATTTAATATAATTTCAAAGACTTTACCAAGAGTGGAAGTTATAGCTATTGGTCTGTAGTTTGATGGATCTGAAGAGGCACCTTTTTTAGGAACTGGATGGATGTTTGCTTCTTTCCAGGGTACTGGGAAGCATGAGGTATGAGTACTCAGACGGAAACATTTTGCCAATACAGGAGCGAGCACCAAGGAGCAATTCTTAAGTACTATTGGAGGAATTTCATCTGGACCAGGAGCCTTATCTACTGAGAGATTCTGCAAAATAGTTTTGACATGTCTGGTGTGGATATTAAGTGAGGGAATTTCAGGCGAATTAAAATTAAGTACAGGGATATCTTGATTTATTTCATCTAAGGTTGAGTTCGTGGAGAAAATATCCGCAAGAAGGTTAGCTTTACCTCGTGGGTCACTTACAAGATTGCCAGTCGGAGATTTTAATGGTGGAATAGATGAAGCAGTAGTGAAGTTGGATTTGAATGAGTTAAGAGTAGACCAAAATATTTTGTTATCATTTGGATTATTTAGAAGATTATTTGCCTGCTTGTGGAGAAAGTTTGATTTAGTTAGGTTTAATACAGTTTTGGCATGATTTCTGATGTTTCTAAAGTAATTAAAGGCTTCATGTGTTTTTGATCTTGTGTATGCATTGTAGGCTATTGCTTTTTGTTCAGTTACTCTAGCACAATTATGGTCAAACCATTTAGGTAAATTCCCTGAATTTAGGGAGAGTAACAAACAAATGTTAGAGAAGGAACCGATAATGAAAGTGTGTCCATGTAAGAACTATGTATTGTTCTACCGATCCACTTCCAAGTGTTCGTATTTCTACCAATAACAGTACCTACTCGATATGCTGTCCCTTACCCCTAACCTGATCCAGACCCTCTGCTATAAACTACAGCCACCACACCTCACATGATCTTTATAACTATCCAAGTGTCTAGAGGACCTTCCGACGTAAGCCTGTGAATATAATATATAGTACGTATATATAATATATATATATATATATATATATATATATATATATATATATATATATACACACACAGATAATGGTACTGGCCTGATATAATGCTCAAAATCAATGTAGAAAAATGTATTTGATATGTTCTAATATTATGAACCGTATGTCTGTATCTCTATTGAAAAATTACGAGAATACATCAATCTCTTCGATAACAAGGACATAAAATGTACACACAAAACAGTACTATGACTTAATAAACGAATCGACGAATGAATGTGCTTTTGGAATTCACAATCAATCTTGTGTGCCGGATTGTGTGCGCTCCTATTGATTATTATTGAGTGTGTCTGCAACAGGTGAGTGATGGGTTTCTGTTGGGCCGCTGTGCATCCTCTGTCATTGAACTCATCCGGGATTACAAGAGGGATCTAAGCTTGATGGGTGTGGGTCCATGGGCAGGTTGTCATTACTCTCTATCTCCCTAGCTATCTTGTATGTATTGATCAATTTGCCTTGCAAGTCTATTCCTTCTCTTACACACTCCCTATCTAGCTGTGTATATAATTATCAGTTTGTTTTGCATGCGTATTTTTTCTCTTACACACTCCCTATCTCCCTATCTAGCTATGTATGTATTGATCAATTTGCCTTGTAAACCTATTCTTTCTCTTACACACTCCCTATCTCCCTAGCTATCTTTTATGTATTGGTCAATTTGTCTTGCAAGCCTGTTATTTTTTCTTACACACTCCCTATCTCCCTATCTAGCTGTGTATGTATTGGTCAATTTGCCTTGCAAGTCTATTCTTTCTCTTACACACTCCTCATCTCCCTATCCATCTGTATAATGTATTGATCAGTTAGTCTTGCATTCGTAGTTTTTCTGTTACACACTCCCTATCTCCCTAGCTATCTTATATGTATTGATCAATTTGTCTTGCAAGCCTATTCTTCTCTTACATACTCCCTATCTAGCTGTGTCTTGGTCAATTTGTCTTGCAAGCCTGTTTTTTTCTTTTCTGTTACACACTCCCTATCTCCCTCTCTAACTATGTATGTATTGATCAATATGTCTTGTAAGCCTATTCTTTCTCTTACACACTCCCTATCTAGCTGTGTATGTATTGATCAGTTTGTCTTGCAATCCTTTTCTTCCTCTTACACACTCTCTATTTCTGTATTTATTCATCATCTAATAAGTAAACAAACACACTCACACACATCGAAACCGACCACAAATCTGGTATTAACACGGAAACTGAGTTAGGAGTCGATTGTTTATCCTCCTGTAATCCCGGAAAAGATTAACGTTTGATCAGGCTTAACAGAAACGGAAATTTGTTAGTTGATATGTCTAAAATGAGTGAGTGTGTGTGTGTATGTGTTTTACTATAATTATTATATGTGGCTACAGTGTGGCTAGATTTATTGACTACGAATCTGTTGGATCAACCAGCGACTGTCTATAATGGTTAGGTTAGTAATGAGGAGTTGAGATTAAACCTTTAAAAAAAATAAAATATGATCACTTGGATATAATGTAGTAATCCCAGGCCCCGTTTTAAAAGTGGTTGTGGTTGGTATGCTAAGCAGGAAACAAGGGTAATGACACAAAACCACTGAAATACAGAGACAGTAGCCTCATATTCGACCTTAACCTGAGGAGCGCGTCATTGCCTGTTGACAAACGCAGTTATATGCGAATTAATTGCCTTCGATTCTGACAGGATTTGTTATATTTACCATATAAAGCATTATCTGTTCTCCATATGTGGTTATTTTACTTATATGATGAACATACGAACCTTGCAGAGCGTAAAAATAGTGAGAATATCATTTGGTGGGTGAAACATATTTTTGTCGCCCGGTTGTAGTCTGGGGCGGGAGGGCGAGAGACATATATCATCCCTTATCAACGTCTCTCTCACACAACACTGAGCTCCACGGGAGAGATCTCACATTTTTAGAGGGTCTCTAATTGATTCGCCCGTATTTTTAAAATCGCGTGAGAATAATTAGCGCGGAAAATAACCGATAAATGATGCAAATAAGAGGAAAATAAGGTGATAATCAAGGAGGGGGAAAAGGTGGGGAAGGGAGGGGGTTGAGAAACATATAAGCATATGGACGAGAAGGGTTGGGTGTGAAGGGGGATCAGTTGGGTTGGGCCAATCAGCGCTCTGCAGACCCCCATAATCCTGCGTTAATCTCTAACCGTTTTGGTAAGATGATCCTCAGGGTATTAGAGTGTTGAGCCTATAATTGGGCTTTGTAATTGGGATTGTGTGGGACAGGGATCTGCCTTGCTTATGCCAATCGGCTTTCTGCAGACTCCCATTTTCTTATGTTCTTATGTTCTTATATGGATGAGTGGTAGGAAGTACTAGAGGGGAATTATCTCACCTAATAACATAATCCTTTGTTTTGATAGCCCCTTGGGAGTTTCGGAAGTTTTTTTGTCATGGTCTTACTTCCGTGAGGCCTATCGCATTCGCTATACACAGACTTCCGTTAGGCTAATCGTACTTGCGGAGTTAAATATCTTTCGCTCGGTTAAAACCTGGTTCATATGTGCCATTTTTCCACCTGTATTTACGGAACAGAAAACGGAACAGAAAACAGAACTGAAATGGCATATACAGAATACGGAATATAGATAACTGGAGTTGAAGTGCTAGAGATACTAACCCATGATTGAGGCCGAGAACGACGCTACAGCTGACGTTGCCAGATGAACGATAAGAGGAAAAAAAAAAAAATATATATATATATATATATACCGGTATATATATACTGTATATATTTACAGTATATATATATATATATATATATATATATATATATATATATATATATATATATATATACTGTATATATATAAATATATATCAAATACAGTATATACTATTGTTTATACAAAATCTACGATGATTCACTCTCTACTATCTACTTATTCAACGAAAAGCAGCATTAAACAATTAAAACTTTGCTTACCAGTGATCAGATCTGGAAAAAGCTAAACCCAATTTTACCTTTTCCCCGGTCAGAATATATGGTCCGGTTTCCATATAGGACATTACTGACACCAGCGGGTCACATTCCAACTGATAAATATGGGTAGATAACAGATTGTGAGAACCAATTCTTCTACCAGATGCGATTTCTGGCAAAATTTGCCCCTTCTGAATCGTGACCAAATGCACCATACCTCAAATTGATGAATAATGGTAAATTCATATGGCACAAAATAAGTATTGCTCAAAATTATTTAGCACCATATGAATGGACCAATATTCAACACTTTAGGTACGGTACATTTGGTTGCCTTTTGCCAGAAATGTGAACATCGCATCACATTACTTCTTTAACCATAAAGTTTTTGTGGTCATGCTGAAATTATCGCTCAATTGAGGCACATTGCAATTCGTTGATTAAAGATTAATATGGGCACATCGTACTTTATGGGTTAAGCTTATATGCCCTAAGGCCATTTGCCACATCTCTCAGTCCGGATACGGTCGATACAAAACTATTCCAGTCAGCTATCTGACCCCCTTCACCAACACCATCATTGTTACACAGGATCTGATTTCGCAACAAAGTATACCTACATCAAAATCGGGCTTCACTTTACGAGGGGAGGCTACGTACTCACCATAAGCTACAAAGCCCAATGACATCCTACCACTTAAACTGCTTCTGGCTCCGTGTGTCCAGACATTTTGACTAACGTATTTTGAATTTTGCTCTCCGCCAGTCTTTCAACTATGGGGGAGACACTTGTCACAGGCAACTTTGCCTTTTGTCTCCTTCTCTCCCATGGGAAAACAACATTTGCCATGGCGAAGCTTGTCGTAGCGCATGTCTATTTGTCACAATTTAAGTACAGTATATACGAAGTAATCCTAACATGCTGTAGTGAGCCAATGAATGTCTTCCTGTACAAATAAACACCCAGAATATACAGTATATATACATATATATATATATATATATATATATATATATATACAGTATATATACACCTTACTACAATTAAATATACCTGTATACATTATGGGACTGTTGACGTTAACAGGGTACGACAACACTAACTAGCTTATATATTTAAATGCATTATACTTCGTGGACACATAATTATAAACTGGAAATTTAATTAGTGCGAGGAAAGTTGCTCATTCTCTTTGAGCAACAAACATGAAATTATGCGATGAAAACTACCTCGCACTACATCTTCTGCAAAAATGTTTTTAAATAATTGATAAGTTGGCTTCTGGCTTTCATTATTGTAGTTGTTTCATGAGGAAATCTTGTGTGATGTTGATAATCGCAAGATATAGTTTGAAGTCATATTCATAATATTTTCTAATACTTTAGTCGTAACTTTTGAAACCTTCATATTATGACAAATTGACTTAAGTATAATCATTTTTTTCTAATTAATGGTTCCACATAATCGCTTAGAGTTTTAATATCTTAAGAAAATAAGTATTTCGGTTCCAGATTTTTTTTTCCATACCATCTCAAGTTCAAAGCTGTTGATATTTCCTTAGCAATTATGCTCACAAGAAGGCTTTACTAATATCTGACAGTAGTTATAATAATAATAACAAGGAACAGAAAGAGTCGTGCCAAGAAAGGCAGATTTTGTTTATTCCGTTAACCCTACTCAGGCATATTGGCCCCATATGGGCCAAAAAATATGCGTAAAACAGATTTTTTGCGAATATTTCACGGCCGGAGGCCGCTGGCTAGAAGTTTTGAAGACGAGCAGTCAATCCGCATCGTCCTACAACTGGGAGAGGGTGTGAGCCGCCGCTCTCTCTCCTCCCCTTTCCTGTACCAACCTGTCCGGTCACCATATGGGGTCCATAATCCCAAATGTGTACTACAAATTTCCCCTTCCTATCGAACTTTTTTTTAGCCCCAGAGTTCTGCCTTGTTGTCACCCAAGACCCTCAGCCATACCCTCCACAGCCCTGCAACCAAATTAATCCAGCTTATGTAATGTATGAGATATGCCTCACTTTTGTTGACTCTTTTTTTTTCACTACTTTTTTTTTTTTTTTTTATATATGACTTAATATTTATAGTAGTAAAATTTGCTCTTAACATAATATTAAGCATTAATTGTAGTTTCTATTGGTAACATGAAATTTAAAATCCATCAATCAGTTTTTGGGTGAGAGCCGTTTAAAATGCCGGTCCCCATATGGGGCCACATTGCTAATTTTGTTACACTTCTGGAACATTACCTGAGCAGGGTTTTAACCCCTGGATTGTTATCGGATGTCTTCTTAAGACTAGATGGTTGTTTTATCTGGCTCCACTACTCCCTCATGTTTAGTCCCACTAGTTTTCAGATTTTAAGACGTTTGGCCCAATTGTTTGGCGATTTTAAGACCTTTCGATCCATATATTTGTAAATTATTAACCCCTTCAGTACTGAACCGTCCTTTTAACTATATTCTAGCTATTATTAGACAATTTTATTCAGCGTAAATATTACTTCCAGGAAATAAAAGACTTCGAACCATCTCACTTAACCCTTTTTGCTACGACAGATCCTTCTTAAACTGCACACAATCATCTAATTATAGCTTGAATAAAATTAAAAAGACGGCGCCGGAACAGAAGGGGTTAATACTTTTCGTGTCATTTAAGTGTCGATTTTTTCCTGGCGAACTATAGCCAGCCTGCAGCTTAGAAGGGACCGGCCTTCGGTCGGACCATGTTTCTAGTGAAAAATTTACAAATATGTCTAGAAAGGGGGGATCTTGGAGATGTTTTGTTAAGCTTGATGGAAGTCTAGGGAGGAAACTAAACAAAAAAAATAAAACACAAAATATATACCGGTATATATATATACAGTATACAGTATACAGTATATATACTGTATATATACCCTTCCCCCTTAAGAAACGTGTACCCTATAACATACTGAAAGAATAGAAACGATTGAACATTCAAAAGATAATGTTGTTTCCACAGGTAGCACTTACAAATGCTTTTTAAAACAGCAAATGGTTTCATTATAGTAAAATGCCAAGTCTATGATTTCATATTCGTATCATCAATGCTGTGCAGGAGATTGTAACATCGCCTGCATCACAATCGGGGTAGACTTAATAATGCTTCTTCCCCTTGATAGTAATAATCGCAATTTTTGTATTTAAATTTTATTTTCTTAATAGTTAGAAAACTGTTGACTCTAATATTTACAGCGAGTACTTAAGGAATCACCTTTCTTAATATGATTTGCAAGTTTTTAATGAATTGATAATTACCTTTGTTTTACAGGCCTTACGTCTTTCTTATGGCCCATGATTAATACAATGTGTTTCACGTCGTCCAATTAATAAAGTAATGCTACTCTCTATATTTCATACAAATTGTTATCAGTTTTTTCGGCGATCAAATTATTTTGGTTTGGCATTTCCTCTCATTAATTAATGCTGTTCGTGAACTTCGAACAGTGTCTGTACTTGGCTGAGCGTGGTGTGACTAAAGCAAACAAGCCAAACTTATTAATTAGTCCTCTTGATAGTAATCGTCTCTATTTCTAAACATGAAAGACAGTTTTTTCCAACATCATATGTAAAGGATATTTCGTCAGTGATTAGGCCTTAATAAGTTCCAAACTCATTCCCACTAATTTGCTATCAATTGTGAAGTAAGTCTGAGGACTATGGTAACAGTATGGCCTGCAGGGAAAAAGAGGTATAATTTTACTGAAAGTTTCTGGAAAAAACTAAAAATTATGGAATACTAATAGCAAGAATACCGTGCATAAGTGCTTTCCCTCATACAGTTTTCACTGTATCATGTTTATCATAAGTGATACATTTGAAATAACGTGAATTAAGTGGAAAAATCCTTGTCGAAACTTACCCAAGGCGTACTTTCCCTCTTTCAATATTCACTGTATCAAGTTTATCACTTAATAGTGTAATAGTTATGTGTGCAGGCGATTGCACATGAGCTGGCGATTGTATAGCCAGAAGTACAAATGCTGCGTCACCAAGCGAATGAGGTAAACCCCTTCATTTTCAGTGGTTTATGCTAAGCTGAATAAAATGGTCTGGAAGTAGCTGGAATTAAATATGCAACATATAACTGAGCATGACAAGTTTGATCATAAAACAATTGTAATGGTGGGGTTAACGTCATCTAATTTGTGTCACAGCATGTGTACATCTGGCTATACATTTCGTGTTACCCATGCCGAGCGCGAACTTCTACCTTCCACTGTACCCTGGTGAGCATGGGGTGACTATGACAAGTGAGCCAGACTCCAGCTCCGACAGGCGGGACAGGGAGTTTGGGTTGTTCGTCATTCACTGCGGGATGTTGGGAGCCGACTGTCATTCACGGGGATAACTTGGAGGCGTCCGTTATTCACTTAGGCTAATTAGGACCCTTAGGTGTTCGTAGGGATGTATAGCTTCGGCTGTTCAATAATACAACTTCAGAGGGATATTCACCAAATGTTTCAACCCTTTCAACGTTCACCAAATTATTCAACCCTCTCTACATTCACCAAATTATTCAACCCTCTCTACATTCACCAAATTATTCAACCCTTTCTACATTCACCAAATTATTCAACCCTTTCTACATAATTCACCAAATTATTCAACCCTTTCTACATTCGCCAAACTATTCAACCCTTTCTAGATAATTCACCAAATTATTCAACCCTTTCAACATTCACTAAATTAGTCAACCCTTTCTACATTCACCATATTATTCAACCCTTTCTACATTCATCAAATTAGTCAACCCTTTCAACGTTCACCAAATGTTTGGACCCTTTCAACGTTCACCAAATTATTCAACTCTTTCAATATGATATAATTTTGTTATCGTGATTAACATTGGAGAATGTTTCTTGCTGAATAATCATGAATATCGTTAACCTATGAAGAAAAGGCTGTAATCCGACAAAGTGTATTAACCGCATTTGGTTTGGGTGAGGTCTTTGTTGGGACTCTCCTGTTTCGCTAGATTAATTTGGATACTTTCAGAAGACGTTTCACCTCATTCAGGTGTCTTTTTTCTGGACGAGTGATAGCGAGCCCTTAACTTAGAAGAAACCGGTCTTCGGCCGGTACTATCGAAAAATGTACAAATGGAGCTTTGGTGGGCAATTTTATAGTTTGAAGGAAGCATGCGAGGAATTTTTGTCAGCCTAGGAGACAAGCTAAAATACATTGATCGAAATTCGCAAAAAACAAGCAAATACTCAATAATAATATTACAAAATATCATAACCGAAAAGACGTCGGCCCAGAGATTGTTAAGGCATATTATTGTATACAACATATCTGGGGAGATTGTAGACACCAATCGAACAGGGCACTACCCAGGGAAAGGCCTCAGGCATGTGATAATTAGGAGTTGCTGAAATTCCTTTTCCAATACACCAAAAACTGTTTTATGTCACGCTTTCAACTTTGGGAGAGACACGTGTTGCAGGTAGCTTTGCCTTTCGTCTCCTGCAGACACTTAGAAAACAAATATAATATAGAAAGAAAAACTGTTAAGTTTTGCCAAGAGTCCCTATAGACCCGGGATGTTCTGAACTCAACAACCCTATGTGGGACCCCTGTGTTTTTTTTCTCCAGAAAACAGGTGGTACTTTCTGAAATTGTATATCGACAGGCATAAAATAATTAAAAAGCCATAATCGGACCGCAAATACTGACATAATTATACAGTAAGTGGCGATAATATTCCTACAATACCAGACGCTCTGAACCCAACCAACCTGCCTGCGTGACGCCATCGGATTATTTTGAGTACACATTTAACCCCTTCTGTATCGGTGCCATCCCATTAACTATAGTCTGGATATTTTTGGACGATTTTATTCAATTAAAAAAGTCCTATAGCAATATAAAGGCTTGTAACGATTTCACCTAACCCTTTTTACTACCACAGATCCTTCTTAAACTATACAAAATTCTCTGAATACAGCTCGAACAAAATTCAAAAGTTATCGCTGGAACAGAAGGGGTTAACAATTCCTCAAAAATATCGCCCCTTGGTATATGAAATGTGGAATGAAATGTTATAATGGTACTGAAAGTCATAGCGTAATTTATGTGGCTGTAGTTATTCTACTAAAATCCATCGGGCGAGATATTTCAGTCACCTAGCATTATATTTTCAGACATTTCGTTGGAGGATAGGGAACTACATAATCTCTGCTTCACATATATGTACATTATATATACATAAATATATATATACCGTTTGAACCTAACAGTCCTGTATATACGTATGCATGACTTGTATATATAAAATCCCCCGCGCCGATAATCACCAATAGGGATTTCTGAATAAAGTCGATTAAAAGTATCTTTGGTATATAACATTATGAATTAACCCGAAAGACATGATAAAATAAAATAAATATTGTTATAGAATAAAGATATACTGCAAGCGCTTTCACCCAAAACAACAACTGGTTGTGATATCCAGAGTCATTGATATTTTCTTTTCAGGTAATGGTAAATTAAATAATTTAGGAACAGATTTCTCAATACTTATCGGCAGGTTTTCATAATAAACAACATATTTCGCTTCAAAACCGTAGTGATGACCTAGTAAGCAAGATGGAGACATGGCAATTTACCGTAAATTTCTTAATCATTACCGATTAAGGGTAGTTCTAACAGAATGAACTCGAAATCAATAATAAGATATAACTATAATATAAGTTCCTGAAGTCAACAATCCTTTGTGTTAGTGGGACTCTCGCCAAGACATCATTAATAACTAGTAGGCTAATCTAAGTAAGAAGTAAAACTTGCAATGCATTTAATCTGATATCAGGTACTTTAGCAAAATCATGGCAATATACAGATTGTACTATACGGATAATATAAGTACCTTGAACCCAACAAACCCGTTTATGTGTGTGACCCCGGCAAGATCATCCACGGCAACCAAGAACCAATCCACGTCAAAATTGCTAATCCCTCCTGAATAAAAATTGCATAACGACAAATAATAATAAAAAAAAATAAAAAAATACATATAACAAAATATAATACAAATACGTAAATATAAGACAAATATTTGTATTTTGAGGCCAACAACCCTCTGTGTATGTGTGTTTGTGTGACCCCTCCTGCAGATCACTACCGGTAAAGCTGTCAATGCCGCTCTTTTTGCTCCGGTACCCGCAAAATAACGCAAATCCGGTGGTGAACTTTTCCCGGTGTAAATGGTAGGAAACGAAGCCCTCATTTTCCAGCGGTTTGGTTTCTCACAACCTGGGGTCTTATGAGGGAGTTTTTAGAGTATTTTCAGAACGACACCCTGAGCTTCCCAACTTTTTACAGGGACCAAGTTATTAGTTTCCATGAGCGTCATTTTCCTTCCGTGATATCATCTATTTGTTAGTTTTTGCCCTTTTTCTGTTTCTTACATATGAACTAATGATCTCCTTCATCCATATAAATTTTCCAGGAATGGCTAGACAATTATTGCATACACAATTGGTTACATTGTCTAAAACGGAAGTTCTTAACCAACTAACAAATATTTATCCATGAAGTTATATAATTATTGCATTCTATAAATACGCAGTCTTCTATTATAAAAAAAACTGTATCTATTGAAAGCTAAAATCTTCTATACAAAAGTTATTGAAAGGAAATATTAATCGATGTCAATTTGTCTTCTATACTTCCTTCCTCTACTTAATGGATGTCGTCTGGCCCTTTTGTTGTCGCCGACACAACTTTTTCATCACTAATTGACCACTTGCGAGTTTCAGGCTATAAGGAAGTTGGAGCCGTGAACATCGATATTAAGCAGAAATGCAATAATAATGTACGCTTCTGATAGATAAATGGTATGTTGAATTGGTTTTATGTATATATAAATGTACTACAACCGTAGTTTACCTGTAAATTATGTTAAAAATCGTTATCTACAGCTCCAACTTCCTTATAGAACGAAACTCGCAAGTCGGCAACTAATCAGCTGTTCTTAGTGTGTCTTTTATCTGTGCCTCATGACCAGATAAGTATACGCATTTCCTACACTGCAACACAATCGGTGGAAAACAGACCACACCAGACTGTAACACAACTGGTACAGAATTATAAGTGTTTAATAATTTTATTGTGTTGTTGTTTTTCTGGCCTGCCCTTCTCCCCCATGTTTAGCCCCGTTAGTTTTCAGATTTTAAGACGTTCGTTCCATTAGTTTAGCGATTTTATAGACCTTTCGCCCCATGCCTATGTCAATATTAAGACATTTCGTGTCATTTAGGTGTAATTTTTTTTCCTAGCGAGCGATAGCTAGCCTGTAATTTTAGGAGGAACTTGCCTTTGGCCAGGACATTTTTTTTTCGACGAAAAATGTACACATTTATCATGAAGGAGGATCTTGTTTTATTGTTAAGCATCATGGAGGTCAAGCAAGGAAACAATGTTAAATAAGTAAATACATTAATAGAACAATATACGCTACCCCTCTTACTGTAGCCACTCGTACACGCATTGATGATTGTTTGCATATCATTTATATTGTCTATAATAAATGACAAATCTCTGAAACTTTATATAGAATATATTCACATTAATATTCTAAAAATGCTTAACAATTTAGTGTACAGATATGTGTATTAATTTGAACACGAAACATTATTATACTGTAAGCATTTCTCACGGAGTTAAATCATGGAAACTCAAAAACAATTCTAAGCCATACATAGGGACGCGTGTTTATACTGTGTGTTGTCTACAATATTGAGGAAAGGAGCTCACTCAACATTCATAAGCCATAATTATACTGAATATTCATTTACGGTGAATTTGTAGAAGTCAAATTCTGAAGAATTTTAGAACTTATATATTAAATTATAATCTAGTTTGTGTTGAATACAGATACAAATAATTATATACATTTTATGGTTTGTTGGGTGTACAATGTGGGACTTTCAATGGACCTTTTTATGTAGAGAAACTGGCTATTGCAGTATGAGAATGTAAGACAAATGATTATAATGTTAACGCCATATTAATATACTCTTGCATTTGGGTTTCATTGTTCTAAAGAATAAGACATTTGTTTACCTCCTCATAACACGTTCATGACCCAATTTTAATTAATTACAAAAGTTAAAAAATAACAAGTCGCAGGATGAAACAGTGCAATATAGAGGTCTCATCTTGACCTATTGCATTACTAAAAAAAAATTTGTCAGATTTTGCTATACGAATAATATATTTTTTTCTTTAAAAGATAATATACAGTTTGAAACTATTGAAACAAAACAAACATTATAAAGAAATCGTGAATCTGTCAATATATCCTCAGCCTAAGGGTAGCACCACACTAACCCCGGAACCAGACACATTCTGACGCAAAGTGTTCGATCAGTTACATCAGAATAAAACGACATGACATAATTTCATACACTAAGCGAGCCTTTCACACTGCCAAATCAGATTGTATCACGCATAATCTGGTGTGGCAGTTTTAGAACGGCTGACCGAAAATGTGATGTAATGTAACGGATTATTCCATGTCGTTGTGTTTTCTGATGCAACAGATCGAACAATTTGCGTCAGAATATGTCTGATTGTGAGGTTCGTGTGACGCAACCCTAAGACCGCCAATTCCGCATTATTGGACCTCTCTTCTACCCAGCATAAAAGTACCCCATTGCTAATAAAGTTGGTAATTCTGCAGAACAACAACTCCTGTTATTAATGGTAACTTGCTAAAGGATGAACTTGAAACCGTGAAGACTGGATGAAGGAAAAATAGACTTGGGCATATAATCATGCAAGGGAATGTTTCAAAGTATTACGTTAGAGAGTCAACATTATTCCTTGCGATTAACATCGCATTTTAATCCGTTCAAAGTAACTTGGCAGCAAAACCACACCTCCTAAGTATGATTATGAATAATCGGGATTTGTTGGCAGTGGTGTGTAGAGTGGTCCTTGAAGCTGAATTATAAAGCAGTCTTATTACTTGAAAACTAGGCCTGTCAATATAGTGAATAAATCAGGTGTAACTGAAGAGAAGGATGGAATAAGCTGTCCATTATATTTGAACAGTGCACAGGACATACATCTAGGTCAAAGTTTCCGAAGTTATCCCAAACTATATCGAAATTGATCATGGATTCCCAGTATTTACATGTTCAAAGTTTATTTGTTCTGTTCGCCGGATCATATTGGACCACGATGTGTCTCTCGAGAGTACACTATTAGGCGTAAATGGTGTGCTTAGATTTTCGAAGCTATCTCGGACTGAAGCGAATCTTCCTATTATATTTTGTTTACCTTCTATATGAAGTTCGAGAGTTCACATAAGCAGTTCGAGGAATCAGAAAGATCCATGACTTAAATCCTGGAGTGTACACTCAGGGACATAAGTCGTGGCATTACATTTTCAAAGTAATCCTGAACGGAATCGAATCATAAATTGTTTATCTTGTGTATGCCTTTCGTTAGTTCATTTCAAGAGTTCGAGGATTTAAACATATGACATAATTATGTCATAGAATACACATAAAAGACATGGTGCCTTTAAGGTTTCGAAGCTATCGCAAACTAAATTAAATCTTCTCGTCTTTACCTAGAATATACATTTCAGGGATTCATATAAATAATTCGTCCTGGACAGTACAACAATTCCCAGGAGAGTATTGAACCCTAGTCCTCGTCTCCCGAGCATTGAACCCTAGTCCCCGTCTCCCGAGTATTGAACCCTAGTCCCCGTCTCCCGAGCATTGAACCCTAGTCCCCGTCTCCCGAGTATTGAACCCTAGTCCCGTCTCCCGAGCATTGAACCCTAGTCCCAGTCTCCCGAGTATTGAACCCTAGTCGGTATTATTCTATAATTGCACCTATACGAGCTAAACAAATTATTATTCTATTTAACAGGAAGGTACGACGAGGTAAGTGATGTGGTATAGGTGTCAATATGCGGAAATGGATTATAAGGGCATTCTGCCCCCCTCTTACCCCCTTACGAAAATCTACGGTTATTCACTCCACCCCAACTGAATTTCTACCGTTTTACCCAACCAGCGGGGGTGTGGGGGCGGCAGCCCCCACCCATAATACTAGGTTAGGTTAGGTAAGGTTGTTAGGTTAGGCTAATGTCTCTCTGAAACATTGTAAATCCGTGTCACATCTAGATTGATAGACTTTTGTCAGAGGGGGGTGGAATGCCCTTATAATCCATTTCCGCATATTGCCACCTATACCACATCACTTACCTCATCGTACCTTCCTGTTAAATACAATAATAATTTGTTTAGCTCGTATAGGTGCAATTATAGACATTTACCCCCTAGTCCTCGTCTCCCGAGCATTGAACCCTAGTCCCGTCTCCCGAGTATTGAACCCTAGTCCCCGTCTCCCGAGCATTGAACCCTAGTCCCCGTCTCCCGAGCATTGAACCCTAGTCCCCGTCTCCCGAGCATTGAACCCTAGTCCCCGTCTCCCGAGTATTGAACCCTAGTCCCCGTCTCCCGAGCATTGAACCCTAGTCCCCGTCTCCCGAGTATTGAACCCTAGTCCCCGTCAACCCGAGTATTGAACCCTAGTCCTCGTCTCCCGAGCATTGAACCCTAGCCCCGTCTCCCGAGTATTCATTCACCGTTGATTCATTTAAACTCCGCCTAGACAAATATCTCGCATCAAACCCGAGACTGACTGCGTTTGTAAATGAATAACTTTATGTTATCCTCCCCTCAGTTACTAACCCATATGTCCCCTACTAACTTCCTAGTCCTGCCACGGACATTAGTTCCAGGACATTAGTTCCAGGACAGTAGTTCCCTTTCCAATGTTCCCTTACCCACTCTAAACCACTGTTTGGACACTTGATCCTCAGTGTTTTGGAGGACAAGCAGCCTAGAAGAGTCACTCGACCTGTTGTTGCTTGATTTCCTTTGTACTCCACCCAAGTCTCCATCTCTCGTCTAATACCGTGGGGCCATTAGGGCGACTGTGTTCACCGGCCTGTTAAATGACCTACAAAACTTCCGGGAGCAGCAAGAAGTCGTCGAGTGGCGGCTCTTTTAGACGACTCTCTTGAACGTGCCCGTAAATTGGATTCACACGAGGGCTTTATCCGACAACTTAACCATTTCAGTATCATGACGTATTTTGACAGTTTATTCTGGCGATCATTAGACGATTTTATACAGTTTAAGGTGAACTTGTGGGAGCTAATTAAGATGTTATTTACCCCTTTAATTCAATGATATCCTTTCTAAATTGCATAAAATCGTCTACTGATAACCAAAATACATTGAACAAATGCGTTTTAGATCCACAAGGGGTTAATTTTTTCAAACTTTTGAGACTATTTTGAGCCTGTCTCGGTAACTAGATTAGAATTAGATTATCATGTTTTACACTATATATAAATATAGTTTATAAGCTATCAGATATAAGTTGTAGAGAAAGTTGCCGGAAAAGGTCATGGTATTAATTCGTCTCTAGTGTAGTAATCAGGGTGTCATAGCGGAACAAGAAAGTTAAGATGACACAGCATTGTTTATGGCCATTGTATCACTTCCTATAACCACATTGATCTATAGGCCGTATTTTTAACTCTACCTATTCAGTACACTAATAAAGATTAAAAAGAAATATCGGCTTTCGTTTTACATTCTGATATGATTATTGGTTTTAAAGACCGATACAATTAAAATATATATATATCTTATGTTAATTACAAGTTACTACAATGTAGTTCTATAATTAATAAAGGTAGACTACCGTGCGCCTCATAAACGTGTGTGGCTCTCCATATACTACATAGCACATTATATAAACTCACTATGACCTGCTTTAATACAATATGCAATGCAATATTTCAATCAAAAGTCATCCGTATCGGTACATGTAAATGACAAGACGTAAAGATTTTAGGACAAGTTTAGAAGTTCAGGACTTCTATGCCATCGAACGTATCATTTATAAGTGTTACCTGTTGCAAATGAAATGGTTGTTCTTTCGATATTATGGTGAGGGTAATAGGAATGGTGAAAGACTACCGCCAGCTGTAAATTGACGTTTGCATATACTGTATATATTCAGCTTTCATCATTTCAAGTAATTTAGGCTATTAAAGGTTAGGTTTAAGGTAGGTTATGTAGTCTTTATTAGCTTAACTTAGGTAAGATAGGCTAAATTGCAATGGGAACAAGTCATTTCTGGTAGAAAATAATATCAAAATCCACCATAAAGACATTATAGGATAAACATAGGCAGCACGTCCAAACAATCACATACACCCAAATATCTACTAAGATTACAACAATCGGTTTCAAAACGCAAACATAAGCCAGATTATAAATGTCATAAATTTGCTTGGAAATGTTTCAGACTAGTATTGGATCCAAATAACTTTTTGTCTGTAATATGGAACATGAAACTGTCAAGGTGGCAAACTGAGGAAATGTTGTTTGGAAACCGAGTCGAGTGTGAAAGAGAATACGGAACAATGTGATGAAGTTCCATTGCTCTGGCCAGTTAATTACTTCCAAAGGCATTATGGGAACTGAACCATAACCTTATCTGTATACATAATAATTACGGATAGAAAGGGAGTTAGTTTTGAGACTAGATATGAAAAGTATCTCGTTTGCATGCCAGGTTATATTACTGTCAACCGGCTGTTTCACTCACACTGGAGCTGTTTGCCCAAACTTTGAAGTCGGTTATGATATATTATGTTATGCTCAAAGAAAGCCAGGTGTTAGTAAACGGAATCTGAACGTGAGTGGTGTAACTGTGAATAGAGTAATGTAGTTAATCCACATTATACAGTATATTGCTGTCGGCAGTATATTTCTATTGATAATATATTGAATGTCTATTTGGCATTTTAGCTTATATGTGAGCATGAAGCATAATTATTGAACAAGAAGAAACATGTGCGTTGCATTACTTGAAAATATCAACGTAACTGGTATATCAAGACATATCTAATACTAATACAGTTATGCAAATAAAACAAAAACAAACAAACTTGCGGTAAATATCCTTTTTATCACCGGGTACGAGTATTTCTTATTTGTTTTCCTTTTCTTTTTTTTGTAGGTGTTATTTTATTGACCCCGTCGGAAATTGCAAATAAACATTATCCCATCAATCTTAAGACACCGAAGCAACAACACATATTCGCTCGCTCGTGGTCACCTTTCCGGCAATTTTGACTGCCGTGGGATACAAAAATCAGTTGAGGGGGTGCCCCCCCCCCCCCCCCCCCTCCATAACATAATGTCATCATCATATATGTTGCCAGCAGGGAGCAAAAACAGAATAAAACAAAAACACACATGAAACAGCGAGCGTACGACCTACGTAAACATGACGAACGTAGCCAGGATACTACATCCTTAGATTTTTTGTTAGTTATTTAGGGCGTATATTATAATGAATTACCGACGGTTTGGACATATATGGCAATGGAGTACAGGACATAATAATGCATAAATAATATATCGATGGTTTCGACCCGGTGTTAAACTGGATAAATTCCAAACTTGCAATATCATTACAGTTCACCTATGTCTATAATGCCATTTTGCTCAAAATTGTTTTCTACTTCCCACACAATGCAGAGTTGTCGCCGAATACGTTACTGTGAACAATACAGAGAAACCCAGGCACTTTATGGGGTTGGCAAGGTTCAACAGGTCATTTATCAAGAGAATCGCTTCCGTTGTGTCTCTCTGGCTTCTGTGGCCCCTACTGTAGTGATGCCCCAGCCCTGTACAGTATAAGGGCCGATCACATGGGAGCTTTTAATCTTAGTTTTCAATGCTTGTCTTTTTGGTAAATCTACAGTTATACTACCCCTCCCCCACTACCCCCCACCACCTCCCCCCTTCAAAACACACCTTTTAGTGTGTTTTTGGATGGTTCAGCAGACGCGGAAACTGGAAAAAAACGTATTTTTATAACAATTTATCACCAACCAGATAACAGTTTTTCAGGTAATTTGTTGTTGTTTTTTATTTTTTATTTGAAATACAGTGTTGTTTAATACCGAGCACCGTCGCATTTTAGTATTTTTAACATTAGCCTAACTTAACCTAACCTAACCGAAAACTAATCTGTCTCGCGACCGGTCTAAACCCAGCTCACGTTCCCTGGTTATGGGTGCGCGACGGTCTAAACCCAGCTCACGTTCCCTGTTTATGGGTTTGCGAAGGTTTGTAATACTTCAATGTATCTATTTCAAGTCGAATATACATTTCCGCGCATCATCAAACCATACTAAGTCTACTACTAATAATATTAACCCATTAGTACCAACAGAATAGCGACAAAATAGGGGTAGTATAACTGTAGATTTATCAAAATATGTTACAGGACACATAATGATCGATGGCCTCCAACCCGGTGTAACACTAGAATAATTCTGAAACAACTAATCTGAGACTGAATGTATAATACAAATAAAGCTGGAAATGATTTTGTTCTGCTTCATTTAACTTGTATGGAAATGTAAAAGCATATATATTACCTATGGCTGGGTTGAGAAATGAAGATGAAGGGGTCCATAACTGGCGAATAGTAACCAGCAATCGAGATTCCTTTTCAATTTCTAATTATTCACTTCTACTTGCTTGTACACTTATCGATGATATGGGTTCAATGTTATTTTAATACCACGAATTTTGTTGATATATTTGAAGATAAATATTGAATCTATAATTATGCTCTAAAGATCATAATAACATTTGTTTTAACCCTCGGCAAAACCTAATAAAAAAGTATGGTACTAAAATTTATTTTTCGTAACAAGGTTGTCAATACGGTACTTTCAGTCATCGATTGCTCTAAAGATCATATGAAAATGTGTTAAACCCTCGTAAAAGCCTATTATAAAAGTATGGTACTAAAATTTAATTTTCGTAACAAGGTTGTCAATACGGTACTTTCCCGTTATCAATGTACAATCAAGCTGAAGATTGCAGAGTAAACACCATAGACTTCATCGATTTTTTTCAACTTCGTATAATCGACAGCCAATATTTATTTTTTTATTAAGGGATTAGTACTCAACCAGCGGGGGTGTGGGGGCGGCAGCCCCCACCCATAATACTAGGTTAGGTTAGGTAAGGTTGTTAGGTTAGGCTAATGTCTTTTCAAATCACTATGTGGAGCGAACGTGTCTCAACATCGATCGATAGGCCTAATGGGGAAAATAGGTTTTCCCGAGATTTCTAATTAATTACAAACACTATATATTGATGCAAATTACCAATTTTGTTTATAAAAAACACTGAAAATTCGTGGTATTAAAATAACATTTGTCCATGATATGTTCTAAACAATTAAGCTCATTAAGTTAACTAAAGTCTATCAAGAACATCAATTATGTACACAATTAATGTTCCCATCTTAAGGTCAACGCGAAAGGAACAGCCGCCAACTTGAAACTGATTTGGAAGGCAGGAATGTGGGATAGGAGGGGGGGTGGAGGGAAGGGGGGAGGGGAGCCTGGGGGGCAACAAGGACTACCACAGAAAGGAGAGAAACGTAGCACCCAACAGCACATTACAACAACAAAACACGCCACCTATTATTCTTTCTTAATACTAGATTATTATTTTAGGGGAAACTGAATGTGGTTTTTGGAGTTTATTTTGTTGACAATGTTTATTTGAAAACTATCCCTGAATTTAATTTTGATGATCATTCAAGATAAAAGTGATGAATATTATATTTACTTTGACACAAACTATAAACAAGATAATTTGCTTAAATACACGTGTTTGCCTAATTTTAGTGTACATAAATGTGTGCATTATAATTATTTCAGTCTTTCTAGTAATGTGCATAAGTTTGACTTTTCAAACTTATCCAACCAATTAATTAATAATTTACTTATTTATCTTATTAGCATTATGGTGGTCAAATATTATAGTATAATTGTATGCATTCATTTAATATTACAATCCTCTGAGATCTGTTGTATGTGCAAGCTGTATTTACCCAACGGATGAGCCAGAGAGGGGTCTTTCCAACAGCAGTGTCAGCAATTCTGTCCCCGCCACCCATGTTTACCTCACCCATGTTTACATGACGGGGCTGTTCGGCCAGGCAACAACCTCATAATGTACAGCCATGAACACTAATAAAGCTACAACCATTTATTCTCAGCAAAACATTAGGTGA
The DNA here is from genome assembly GCA_032716605.1 of Paralithodes platypus. NCBI lineage: Eukaryota > Metazoa > Arthropoda > Malacostraca > Decapoda > Lithodidae > Paralithodes > Paralithodes platypus. The sequence goes on from CM064487.1 coordinate 129,332,573, forward strand.
TTTTACTTTAGGGGCGCCCACTTTACAGGTACTACCATGGACTTATTAAGAGACTTGTATTAGGTGTCCACGCATCCAACACCAAGCTACACCCTTTTCTGGTATACGAAATACCTAAAAAGGAAATGGGAAATTCTAATACAAATAATAATTAACGAAACATATAGATAACTCGGTGGAAAAGTTGCGTTCACGGGAGTGACATCAATTGTTTTGTCTACATTGCGCTCGAGGTTAGTAGGCTACATTGCGCATCTAACTTATTTTCCATATTGGCGGTTCTATTAATATTTAGGCCGTGGGATACAGTATGTGTTGAGGGGAGGGGGGGGGGGGATTATCCCCCTCTTACGCCCTTAGACGTATTGTCATCATCATATATATTGCCACTAGGGGGTAAACACAATATCAGCAAACGTAACTAACGTCGAGCGTCATTTAAAACAAAAACGATGATCAGAAGAAGAGGTAAACTCCCGATTTTCGGCCCAAATGTTTTATTCTCGTTGAAAACCACATACAAAAACGTTATTAGGTTATTTCTATTACTAGTATCAGACCAGAAAAGGGTGTAGGTTGTTGATGGATGCGTGAAACCCTAAAACTATATCTCTAACAAGTCCGTGGTGGTACCTGTAAAGTGCGTGCTGCTAAAATAAAATTCTACCAAACATTAAGATAGTGTGCATAGTATATTCACGCCACTGGTTAGATAACTAGGCCATGATATTTGAGCATGGCTGTATTGAAGCAAACGATAACCATAAGTCTACGTCAGCGCCATCTCTTACCCTTTTACACCATACACATCTCCCTGTGTGTACTGTATGTGTGTATATGTTACTGGTCACCTTTTTCGTTAACTTCCTTATCTTCCTTTTGCATAGGAAAACAATCAGATGCCAGTTGCATTCCTGTAGTCCTCCCCCGTTGTTAAAATTAATGTTGCCAGTGTTTTTATACCTGTAATTTGCATTTTTGATAAATAAGTATATTTTCAATTATATTGATATTTATCTTGCTTTATGTGTTCTATTGTATATTGGGCAAAAAATAGCGCGACAGGAAACAATCGTCATATATTCATGTGTTTTGAACACAACGAATCATTGAATCATTCGGATTTAGTCAATAGAAAATACATAAAATGATTCCCCTTAACTGAACGCTTTATGATATGAATGATCTTAAATTATCCCCAGGAAGTATTTGCAGAACATGTACACTATATAACACAAATCGTGGCCTTCATTTTCAAAGCTGTTCCGATTTTAATCGAACCGTCTCATTAATGATTTACCTATTAATTTAATTTTGTCGATTCGTTATGTTGTTGGAGGGTTCGTATTGGGCAAGGATATATTTCTTAGAGTGTACAGTCGTAGTCATTAATGTTTATACACACCTTTTCAAAAACTGCCTCGGGTTGAATTCAAACACCTTACTAATTCTTCACCTGATAATCGTATTTCGGAGGTTCCTTTATATAATTATGTATCAAAATATTTCAGAATTAACGACCGCGACTGTTCAGATTTAGAAATATGTATTCGGGTATGACATGTATAAATAACGTATTTTATCGTGCATTCGCTCGCACTCGCGCGCGTGTTTGTGTGTAATTAATTTATTGTAATAGATGGCAATAAGATTCTATGTAGATAACATATAATATATATACAATGTTTGTGTTGGCTATAGCCTATATGAGTAGCAAGAGATGTGTGTACCCTCCAGTGTAAATATTGTATATGAAAGGAGTGTATAACTGAGAGGCAAGTAGTACTGAAAGTGTTGGAAGGCAGCTTCACCCACCAAATGCAAGCTGAACAAAATAGAGGGAGAGTTCTAACAACATTGTCTTAAAGAGGTATATATTGCATACATTGCATTGTGTTGGTTGCTATCCTGTGCTACATTATATTGCTTAGAAGAAAAAAATGATGGACGGATTACGGTAACCACACACATGCATTGTTCTGAAAAATAAACTATAGCCAACATTGCAAAGTACATACAACAACGGTTATGTAAAATACGCGTGGTGTTACTCCCAATAGACGGGTGTCCTAGGGGTGATCGTGGTCCTGGAGCAGCATGTACCAGCTGATGGCGTCACCAGTCATGTCCCTCGACCATTACTTGCACAGTTTGGCCCCGCTTGGATCACCGATGTCCTTGCCGTAAGGCTGCGAGGCTTTCATTTCCACGTTGAGCTCGAAACAAAAGATTCCCTTTATTTTGGAGCCAAATCCCTGGACGATCAGGTTTATTCCACGTACAGCCTCGCAATTGTTTCCTGGCGGCAAGGGATGCTGACAATATTTTGTCTCGCAGGGTCCATTGGCTCTGTATTATCAAACCCAGGCCGAGGGTTGGTAGGGAGGGGGTGGCATTTTGCTTCCCAAAGTATTCTTGAGGGAAAGACACACCGACGTATTTACAGGGGGTTCGCCATGTTGCATCCTTGCTTTGTGAACTATACTGTACTAAATGTGATGGATATCTTTTTATGGGCGTCATATGAATATGATCTATTGAATGATATGGCCTATATAGTAGGAAACTTAAATACAGCACTAATCAGAAGGAATAGCACACTCAGAAGTTTACCAACCGTCATGAACCAAAAGGTAGGTATAAAAAAAAATCTTGTGTACTGTACATTGTCCCTGGTGGTGGTTGCTGCAGTGCTGACGCCAAACTCTCCTGCCTGGGATATACGACCACTGACAGCTGCACCAACCACACCAAACACTACACTAATATATATATATATATATATATATATATATATATATATATATATTATTTAGTATTTCAAAGTTGTATATTATCTGAAAGTCTTGCCAAATATGTTTATCAATACTAGTAAGTTTAAGAAAGAACTTTTTCATATTATATGCACAAATGTAGTACAAAATATTGTTTTTAATAATATCATGCGATTTAATGTAACTTTTATAAAAAATATTTGTCAATGTTCATCATTAAAAACGATGTGTATGGCACACCCACACCCACATACACAGACACATAGGATACATCTGACATATACTGAAAACGATTTTCAAAGTAATCACAATAATAGCATATAGCTATTACTGGTAATGATAGAGAAGCCAAGGGTGGAAGTGGTGTTCATAAAATCCACTGAGATACATGTACAGACCAGGAGCCAGACACCCAGGTTGTTGTTGGTTATGATCGTGAGAGGCAAACACAACAGATTATTGTCTAAGTATATAGGGTCCGATCATCGCTTCACAATCTCTCTTACTACCAAGTCTACAGTTGATTAATGGTGTATTTACCCTTTGAGTATCAGCGACGTGTGATATATTTTATTCTAGCAATATCTATACGATATTATGCAGCTTAGGAAGGATCTGGGTTTGTTGAGATAGTTTGAAGCCTTATTATTGCTAGAGGTCCTTCCTAAGCTGAATAAAATCGTCTAATAGTTGCCAGAACATGATACTAAGGACGTCCCTGGAACTGAATGAGTTAACTATACGAGGGACAAGGTCGTGCAAAGGGGATTTAGGCCATTTGTTTGTCTTGATATCTTTTAATTGTATTCGCTGTGTTGCATATACTTTTGATGTGAACCGTGGAATGTTACACTCTTCTGCTTTTATTTAAGCAAATATATCACTCGCAATTAATTAATAGATGTAGATTGCACGTATAGGCCTTCACTTGACGAAAAATGTGATGCATTTTTACTATATTTAAAACACTTTCGATAATAAAAACAAAACAAAGATTGTTCAATTAAATTGAAACGTAGGAGTGTCACTATTATTTTTGAGTAATTGTACAGTTCGTTTCAAAATATTAACTTTGTTTTCTATATGATCTACCATGCCTTGTGAATCGTACTGAAAGGGCACACGTATAACACTGGTAGGCGCACTAAACAAAACGAGAGGCATTCAACATGGCGCCGGTAGTAATAAAGGTACCATGACTCACCCTATTGATAGTTATGATTTGAGAGTATGAAAGTGTAGGGTATGAATGCAAAAGTTGGACAGTAACAATTCTGCACATGTAGCAATAAATGCAGGTAATGGGCTGTACTCTCATAAATGGAAGGAAGGCGTGGATAGCAAAAAATATTCATATATTGTACACTCAGTTAATTAATCTTAAGTCTTAATATACTTTTTCCCCGAGGCCATGACCAAATATTGATCTTACTAACATGAAACTTGGATATCAATTTTAATAAGATGCAAATTGTCAACACCTATGCAAGTATGTAAGTATGTAAGTATAGCCCTCTCTCTTGCTCTCAGCTCCCCTCCTCCCTCATCACCACCCTTACACCTATGCCAACTTCAACCCCTAACATATAAATCCAGTGAATTTCCATCTCACAAAATCTAGTGGATATCCTTTAGAGATGTAGCCCAGAAATTATGCAAAGTATGACTATATAGGTAGTGCATAGTCTGAATATTTCATTTTTGCAATAATTCCTTCATCCCTTATGAGTTTTTATGTGGATTATTATAATATAATATGTTTCCAGAGAACAAATGTCCTTGAAATTAATTTTAATGCTTAAAACAACCATGAATTTAATCATTACATTGGATACATTTCAATTTAAGAAACCACTAAGGCTTAACAGCTTAGAAAATCATCACGCGATAAAATTGCATACATACATTATGTAGAATATTGTGTATTACATATGTTTGAACTATACACAGTTGAGGGTGTAGGTGTGGTAGACGCATGCTCTGTTGTAGGTGTGGATGAGGTATACTCAGTTGTAGGTGTGGTAGAGGTATACACAGTTGTAGGTGTGGTAGAGGTATACATGCATAGTTGTGTGTGTAGGTGTGGTACAGGTATACTCAGTTGTAGGTGTGGTAGAGGTATACATGCATAGTTGTGTGTGTAGGTGTGGTACAGGCATACTCAGTTGTAGGTGTGGTACAGGCATACTCAGTTGTAGGTGTGGTAGAGGTATACATGCATAGTTGTGTGTGTAGGTGTGGTACAGGCATACTCAGTTGTAGGTGTGGTAGAGGTATACACAGTTGTAGGTGTTGTAGAGGTATACATGCATAGTTGTGTGTGTAGGTGTGGTACAGGCATACTCAGTTGTAGGTGTGGTACAGGTATACTCAGTTGTAGGTGTGGTAGAGGTATACATGCATAGTTGTGTGTGTAGGTGTGGTACAGGCATACTCAGTTCTAGGTGTGGTAGAGGTATACACAGTTGTAGGTGTGGTAGAGGTATACACAGTTGTAGGTGTGGTAGAGGTATACATAGTTGTAGGTGTTGTAGAGGTATACATGCATAGTTGTGTGTGTAGGTGTGGTACAGGCATACTCAGTTGTAGGTGTGGTAGAGGTATACATAGTTGTAGGTGTTGTAGAGGTATACATGCATAGGTGTGTGTGTAGGTGTGGTACAGGCATACTCAGTTGTAGGTGTGGTAGAGGTACACACAGTGGTGCGTGTGGGTTTGGTAGAGGTATACTCAGTTGTAGTTCTAGGTTTGGTAGAGGTATATTCAGTTCTGGGTGTAGGTTTGGTAGAGGTATACTCAGTTCTGGGTTTAGGTTTGGTAGAGGTATATTCAGTTGTGGGTGTAGGTTTGGTAGAGGTATATTCAGTTCTGGGTGTGGGTTTAGTAGAGGTATATATTCAGTTGTGGGTGTAGGTTTGCTAGAGGTATATTCAGTTCTGGGTGTGGGTTTGGTAGAGGTATATTCAGTTGTGGGTGTAGGTTTGGTAGAGGTATATTCAGTTCTGGGTGTGGGTTTGGTGGAGGTATACTCAGTTCTGGGTGTAGGTTTGGTAGAGGTATATTCAGTTCTGGGTGTGGGTTTGGTGGAGGTATACTCAGTTCTGGGTGTAGGTTTGGTAGAGGTATATTCAGTTCTGGGTGTAGGTTTGGTAGAGGTATACTCAGTTGTGGGTGTAGGTTGTTGTGGGTGTAGGTTTGGTAGAGGTATACTCAGTTGTGGGTGTAGGTTTGGTAGAGGTATATTCAGTTGTGGGTGTAGGTTTGGTAGAGGTATACTCAGTTGTGGGTGTAGGTTTGGTAGAGGTATACTCAGTTGTGGGTGTAGGTTTGGTAGAGATATACTCAGTTGTGGGTGTAGGTTTGGTAGAAGTATACTCAGTTGTGGGTGTAGGTTTGGTAGAGGTATACTCAGTTGTGGGTGTAGGTTTGGTAGAGGTACACTCAGTTGTGGGTGTAGGTTTGGTAGAGATATACTCAGTTGTAGGTGTAGGTTTGGTAGAAGTATACTCAGTTGTGGGTGTAGGTTTGGTAGAGGTATACTCAGTTGTGGGTGTAGGTTTGGTAGAGATATACTCAGTTGTGGGTGTAGGTTTGGTAGAAGTATACTCAGTTGTGGGTGTAGGTTTGGTAGAGGTATACTCAGTTGTGGGTGTAGGTTTGGTAGAGGTATACTCAGTTGTGGGTGTAGGTTTGGTGGAGGTATATTCAGTTCTGGGTTTAGGTTTGGTAGAGGTATACTCAGTTCTGGGTGTGGGTTTGGTAGAGGTATATTCAGTTCTGGGTGTGGGTTTGGTAGAGGTATATTCAGTTCTGGGTGTGGGTTTGGTAGAGGTATATTCAGTTCTGGGTGTGGGTTTGGTAGAGGTATATTCAGTTCTGGGTGTGGGTTTGGTAGAGGTATATTCAGTTCTGGGTGTGGGTTTGGTAGAGGTATATTCAGTTCTGGGTGTGGGTTTGGTAGAGGTATATTCAGTTCTGGGTGTAGGTTTGGTAGAGGTATATTCAGTTCTGGGTGTAGGTTTGGTAGAGGTATATTCAGTTCTGGGTGTGGGTTTGGTGGAGGTATATTCAGTTCTGGGTGTAGGTTTGGTAGAGGTATATTCAGTTCTGGGTGTAGGTTTGGTAGAGGTATATTCAGTTATGGGTGTGGGTTTGGTAGAGGTATATTCAGTTCTGGGTGTAGGTTTGGTAGAGGTATATTCAGTTCTGGGTGTAGGTTTGGTAGAGGTATATTCAGTTCTGGGTGTAGGTTTGGTAGAGGTATATTCAGTTCTGGGTGTAGGTTTGGTAGAGGTATATTCAGTTCTGGGTGTGGGTTTGGTAGAGGTATATTCAGTTCTGGCTGTAGGTTTGGTAGAGGTATACTCAGTTCTGGGTTTAGGTTTGGTAGAGGTATACTCAGTTCTGGGTGTAGGTTTGGTAGAGGTATATTCATTTGTCGGTGTGGGTTTGGTAGAGGTATACTCAGTTCTGGGTGTAGGTTTGGTAGAGGTATACTCAGTTCTGGGTGTAGGTTTGGTAGAGGTATATTCATTTGTCGGTGTGGGTTTGGTAGAGGTATATTCATTTGTCGGTGTGGGTTTGGTAGAGGTATATACGGTTGTAGTTCTTGGTTTGTTAGGGGTATACTCAGTTGTGGGTGTAGGTATGGTTGAGATATATTAATTTGAAATATCAGTGTGGTGGAGGTCTACATAATTGTGGGTGTTTTCTTAATACCACGGTTTCCTTTACTAGGTGGTTTTCTCAACTTTACCATCAATCGCCTCACCTTACCTAATCTAACATATAACCTAGACAACCTCACATCATCATCTGTAGTCAGAGCAGTCGCGGTATTCATAGTACACTATTAAACTATGCACGTGGGCCAGTTAACTATTGCAACCAAGAATCTGAGGCATTGAAATCCATCAATATATTAATAATCCCAGCATCACTGCTCTGAAGAGTTGGCTGAAAACATATGAAAACCTTTTGATCTCGACTATATTTGACCAGTCTGGCGCCAAGTCATTTGAAAGATACTTATGGACGCATGTGAAATACAGATGGAGCAGGGATACAAGGATATACAGTATACAAGAGTTGATCATGTGTGCTATACAAATGTAGGCTAGGTGTGTGGATGATAGAATAAGTGTGGTGCATGAATGAGGCAGGTATGTAACATATGTAGGAGCAGACAGCGGCACATCAGCAGCCTGGCGCCACCGCATCATGAGACCATCCTAATATCGACAGCTAGGGTGTGGGGGAGTGGAGGGGCGAGGGCGGGAGATCCCACCAACATCAATAAGAACTCCTACGCCAAGTTATTTAAAGTAGTCCCTGTGTTTTATACCGTGCCCAATGGTGTCAACCGTCATGTACAATCGTCTGCACAAATTGCCTGGTGCATCATTGTAAGATAAACTTGATATAGTGAAAACATATGGGGAGAAAACACTTACTCTACCAATGTGGCTCAAAGAAACTTTTCAAAATATGTATGCAGCGTGTAAAAATGGTTTACGTAATTTGCTACATTTATCATTGTAGACATTTTTACACCTTCTTAACCTAATTACTTTCTCACTTTCCGAGCGTTAAATGAACACTACTGGGGTGCAGGTAGGTAAAGTTGGAATATATTCTGGTTGAATGAGTAAAGTTAAGTTAATATACTTTATCGCAAGCAAGAATTTCAGGTTGAAATTATCTGAGGCTGATGTGACATGAAATCGACCAAGAGGTACGGGACATGCTGGCACGCCTGCGATATCCAAGGTGTCAAAATTCTCCCTATGCAAGCCTAAGGGGGCACCAAGAACCAGGAACCTCAATATCACATCTCCCTGTCGTACCTGAGAATTAATTGACATGGCATGGAGGTGTTTCGCGATACGTCAATAGAATGTAATCACATCGAGTAATTAGATGGTGAGACTATGGTATGGTGCAGGAGAATGGACGGTGTGTTAAACCCAGATGAATAAGTATTGGAGTCTGAAAATACAGTGTATATATTGGACATATTGATACTGAATAACATTAACCCTTACTTTACTTAATATATATCTCATGAGAAAAGGCGATAAAAGGACTCTATGAGCAATTCCAACATGCAGAACATAGAACGCAACATTTTACTAATTCTTCTTTAGTAGTACAAATTATTGTGACACATATCTTGCATCTCACGAGGTCAAATAATATGTAATAAATATATATATATATATAAATATTTAATTTAGACTTTCATCCTTCAACCCATTTGCTTAATATGTGGCCATTAAGGTGAACATAGTCTTGTTTAGGAGCTGTTCAATAGGTAATGATTTGAAACATTTAAGGTACTGGTAACTGTCTAAATAAATAACATGGGATGACTTTGATGGATATTTGTTTTTGAAGACGTGTTGATATAAAACATTTAGTTTAGGTTCATACAAAAGTAAACTAGTTAAATGGAATTACAGAATTGATGTAAAAAAAAAAGAGAGAGAGAGAGAGAGAGAGAGAGAGAGAGAGAGAGAGAGAGAGAGAGAGAGAGAGAGAGAGAGAGAGAGAGAGAGAGAGAGAGAGAGAGAGAGAGAGAGAGAGAGAGAGAGAGAGAGAGAGAGAGAGAGAGAGAGCAGAAGTTACGGAATAATTATTGGGTTATGGAGATGAATACAAGACGCTTTAAAGGAGTATGTTTATGAGTGTTATTATAGACCTAGGGAGAACATGTGAGGCTATTTATGTAGCAATTGAAAAGTATGGGTGAAAAATATACTCGCTCTAAAAATGATGTAACTGCAGTAGATCAAGAGCTGGTGAAAGAGAAAAATAAGTGAAGTTAGATAAATATATAAGTTTTATGTCACTAGATAAACGAATAAGGAATATGTATATATATATATATATTAGAAGTGCGGGGGAAGACTTAATGGGGTAGTGCTTATATTTTTGGTCTATTTATTTGTTTATATATTTATGTTTAGTTTCCTCGCTAGACCCCCATCAAGTTAAAAACAAAAACACACACCCTAAACCCCCTTTCAAGATAAATCTGTACATTTTTCGGTAGAAACATTTCGAAAATTACAGACTCGCTATCGCTCCCCAGGATAAAATCGAAATTTAAATGGCACAAAAGGTTCTAAAATCGCCAAACTAATGGAGTGAACGTCTTAAAATATCAAAACTAATGGGGCTAAGCATTAGGGAGAAGTGGTCCCCCCCCCCCCAAAAAAAAAAAAAAAAAATGCCTCTTAGGTAAATACAGGTTTTTTGGCAAAGTATGGCTTGGCGTGGAACAAAGAAGTTCGTATTGGGTATAGGCTATCATAGGGAGCTGTTCATCACTAAGCTAAGGTGTATAACAGAGAAAGCATGCATGTGTTGAAGACAAGTATATTTTAATGTTAAACATATTGAAGAACACGAATGCCTAGTAATTGAGTTTTAAAGCGATATTAAAAAGATTTATTGAGGTTGTATAAATGGTGTTGATAAAATATCTGGAATTATGGTGGAGCTATTTATGCCAATAGCGGAGTAGTTCGGTTAGCATTGTTAAAGTGCTACATATGTTAACGTCAAAGTAACACCACTGAGTGCATTTCATGGATTGAAAATGCAGCAGCAGACGAGTCGGTTTGAATGGAATGCAAGTTGAATAATTTATTGTATTTAAATTTGAACTAAAATGGAGCTGTACTATTCTGTCACGGCTTTTATAATATGAATGGACAGTGGGAAGATAAATGAAGAACAAAGAAAAAACTTTACGTGTATTGAAATAAAGTGTCAATTCAAGCTAGCAGCCATTGCGGTGCTGTTTGATAATGATAAAATATAATGTGCTCAAAAAGAGTTGTCTTTGGTGATTGATGCATAAGGAGAAGTGGGACACTGGAAATGTTAAGCTGATTAACACAAATGCATTGTTTAGTAAGGATTGTGATTTTCGAGAGTAAATAAGAGTACAGGAAGGTAGAAGCGTTGTACATTAAGACAACAAGCAACTACAAGAAACTACATAATGAGTTTTTACATTTATATAATAAATTCTAACACTATAATAGTTGGATCACTTGCTTGCTCTATCTGTTTAAAAGTGAAAGCTAAGGAGGTTATAAATAAATGTTGTGTGAAAGACTGGTGGAGTAATGTGGAGAAACAATAAGACTATTATGGTATATTAAACATATACAGTACGATAATAATGAACACACATTATAATATTCTAGACATTTGCATATAATCTAAGGCGAGAGATTGACCAATTACATGTTAAATAATGAAATATCATTGAGAAAAAGTGATAATGAGTTACATTTTGGACACGTTGGAAATATATACAGAAAATCGCAGTAGCATATAATGAAGAATGTTGTTACCGACTTGAAATTAATTGACAAAGTTCACCAGTGGTAATGCAACTAACAATACTGGACCCTTGATAAAAGACACCCAAATAATTCTGCAAAGGTCAAAGGTATTCGGCAATGGCTCTACAATCACTGAAATATTCTGCAATTCTTTTTTAGGCCTGTATGGAATTTGCCACTATCGAAAATCGAATATATCCATTAAGTTCCCTCCCTTCACGGACGGATGGTGTTCTATTTTTATCTGCTCTCATGAAACGTACAGCAGAATGCTTTTACTGCTGCTTCAAAAATCCCGGTTAAACCTTTTATAGGGGAATAAGTGTCGATTGCTTTATGACTTCAGCTTTGCACGTTCACGCAGATAAACAGGGGTGACAGTTCATCAGCAGGAATGTGTACGTTTTCAAAGGATTTTTATTTGGTCACATAAACTAAATAGATAAAACATATACATAATCGGTAAATATAATTACTCTCTCTCTCTCTCTCTCTCTCTCTCTCTCTCTCTCTGAAAAAGGAGAATACACCAAAGACGAAGTACAAATGAGTAATGCCCTCAATACCTTCTTTGCATCAGTTTTTACAACAGAAGACCTCAGTGATATCCCTACACCATCGCCGATTCAGATTGATAATTCAGATGTTCTAAGCAATATCACCGTTACAGAGAGAGAAGTATTGAATTGTTTAGATAAACTCAAGGTAAATAAAACGCCAGGACCTGATACAATCTCGCCTAGAGTTCTAAAGGAAGCTAAGAATGAGCTCTCCAAACCACTGACATTACTATTCAATAAATCCTTGCAGTCTGGAACTATGCCTGATCAGTGGAAGCTAGCCAACGTAACACCGATATTCAAAAAGGCAGCAAATCCCTACCCAGTAACTATCGTCCAATTAGCTTAACCTCAGTTGTATGTAAAATGCTAGAAACGGTCATACGAGACAGACTCGTAAATCACTTAGAGGAAAATAACATACTTAAAGATACTCAACACGGCTTTCGTAAAAAACGTTCCTGTTTAACAAACCTCTTAGACTTCTTCCACGATATCCTCAACCTCTACGATGAGAGTAAAGCTGTAGATATTATATACCTTGATTTTCAAAAGGCCTTTGACAAAGTTCCCCACAAACGTTTACTGCTAAAACTAAAAGCGCATGGAATACAAGACGGTGTGTTGAAATGGATAGAAAATTGGCTCAGCAACAGAAAGCAAAGGGTAGTCATAAACGGTAAGGCATCTAAATGGACCAATGTAAGTAGCGGGGTACCCCAGGGATCGGTACTAGGACCAATTCTCTTTCTAATTTACATCAACGACATAGATGAGGGTCTCACCTGCACAATCTCAAAATTTGCTGACGATACAAAAATTGCAAATAGCGTACTCTCAAAAGAACAAGTTGACGATATGCAACACAATCTAGATAAATTGTCATGTTGGGCCCAAATTTGGCAAATGAGTTTCAATGCGGATAAATGTAAAGTACTACATGTCGGATACCTAAATGAGAAAGCAAACTATTCGATGAATGGCACTCCGCTTAAGAATGTAAACAGAGAAACTGATCTGGGAGTAACAATATCGAGTAACCTAAAACCGAGTCAACAATGTTCAGAAGTTGTTAAGAAGGCAAACAAAATAATTGGCTTTATAGGCAGGTCATTTGAGCATAAATCCAAAGAAGTTATCCTAACCCTTTACAATTCCTTAGTCCGCCCTCTTCTGGAATACTGCGTTCAATCCTGGTGCCCTTATTACCAAAAGATATAAACAAGCTAGAACGAGTTCAACGTAGAGTTACCAAAATGATACCTAGCCTAAAGAACAAACCATACGAAGAGCGTCTTAGAGAATTAAATCTATTTCCTTTAACCCAGCGCAGATTAAGAGGCGACTTAATTCAAGTGTTCAAAATCATCAAAGGCATCGACAATATGAACTGTAGTAAGTACTTCACTATCGACCAATCTAATTACACGCGGGGAAACGGTTGCAAAATTATTGGTAAATCTTTTAACTCGCACGAATCTAAGAATTTCTTCTTCAATCGAGTTGTCAACTTGTGGAATGGGCTTCCCCGAGACGTTATAGACTGCAGCACCGTTGATTAATTTAAATTCCGCCTAGACAAATATCTCGCATCAAACCCGCGACTGACTGCGTTTGTAAATGAATAACTTTATCCTCCCCTCAGTTACTAACCCATCTGTCCCCTACTAACTTCCTAGTCCTGCCACGTTAGTGGCAGGGCAGTAGTTCCCTTTCCAATGTTCCCTTACCCACTCTAAACCACTGTTTGGACACTTGATCCTCAGTGTTTTGGAGGACAAGCAACCTAGAAGGGTCACTAGATCTGTTGTTGCTTGATTTCCTTTGTACTCCTTTGTACTTTGTACTCTCTCTCTTTCACTCTCTCCTCTCGCTCTCTCTCCCTCTCTCTCCTCTCCTCTCTCCTCTCTCTCTCTCTCTCACTCCCTCTCTCTCTCTCTCGCCTCCATCTCTCTCCTCTCTCTCTCCTCTCTCTCTCCTCTCTCTCTCTCTCTCTCTCTCATCGCGTCTCTTCTCCGCTCTCTCTCCTCTCCACATCCTCCTCTCTCTCTCTCTCTCTCTCTCTCTCTCTCTTGGTAATAGGTTTGAAATAACAAATGTCTTCAATCAATGACTGCCACAACGATACAATATAACTCTGTAGCTCAATACGTAGATGGCTGATAAACTTATCTAATAGTTTGTCCTCGGACCGAGTAATAGAGATTAAATATACAAATCATAACATTTGATGGAAATACAATCTTTAAAACTGTTATGCATTATTTTGTTATTACTTAAGTGTTATTAGCTGAAGTTAAAATCAGCCTGCATCACCATCGTCATGTATGCTACTGATAAATGGTAATGCTATTTTTTGTGAAGAAAACAAATGTACGTAAATCATACGCATAGTAAACCTCAGTCAATTGAAGAAAATATTCCATTTCTCAAAACAAAGAATACGCCACTATGCCACGTTCTTCCAGCTCCACCTACTCGTACATCAGATTTTTTCCGGTGGCTTTACGGAGAGGAGAGCAAGGAGTTGAAAGGGAAATATTAACTACTCTCTCAAACGTCTCCAGCCATCTCGGAGCCGCCATCCATTCAGACCTTCCATTTGTCATTTCCAATCTTGCGTGGGCCGGAGGGTGGAGAGAGGCTCCTTTCACTTCCTTCTCTTGGATTTGAAGCTAAGCGAGGTGGATGATAAACCTACTGAGAGTTTGTTTGTGGCCAGGAGGAAATACCATACACAATATTATACATCACTGAGAGAGGTGGATAGATATTTACAGATAATTTGTTTGTGGCTAGAAGAAGTTAATATTATACACAATATTATAGGTAACCTAGAGAGGTGGATGCTAAACCTACTGAGAGTATGTTTGTGGCCAAGAGTAAATACCATACACAATATTATACATCACTGAGAGAGGTGGATAGATATTTACAGATAATTTGTTTGTGGCTAGAAGAAGTTAATATTATACACAATATTATAGGTAACCTAGAGAGGTGGATGCTAAACCTACTGAGAGTATGTTTGTGGCCAAGAGTAAATACCATACACAATATTATAGGTTACTGGGAGAGGTGTATAGATATTTACAGATAATTTGTTTGTGGCTAGGAGAAGCACATATCATACACAATGTAATAGGTTACCGAGAAAGGTGGATTGATATTTACAGATAATTTCTTTGTGGCTAGAAGTTAATATTATACACAATATTATAGGTTACTTAGAGAGGTGGATGATAAACCTACTGAGAGTTTGTTTGTGGCCAGGAGTATAATATACACAATATTAGAGGCTACTGAGAGAGGTGGAGTGTATACATATGGAATATTTGTTTGTGTATGGAAGTTAATATCATACACAATAATATAGGCTATTGAGAAAGGTAGTACAAAGTAGTACCTTTAGTATCCTGCCAAATATGATACTAATATAATCTGATTTGATAAAACAATGAATGTACAAATATTGAGGTGTGGAATGGAAGATGATGTATCCACTCTGGCTTTTGAATGTTTTCGAATTACCTTTTGGAATGCTACTCAAAATTAAGAATGTGATTAGGAATATGGTTGATGTTAGGCATGACCAATGTTATCCACGCTTGTTTATCCAGATATTAGGGAAATGTCTAATATTACTACTAGAAACGTTGATAACATATACGAAATATTTCTTCTGTAAGATATTGTGGAAACTTAATCATGAAATTAAACTGAGGTTATTGTCATTTACATTATTTAAACCTGTTTACCCATTTAATTCAATAACAAATACATTTAGGAAAGAACTACTAATTTTATTATAACTTTTATCGCATGTGTTTATATATTACTAACAACATTATAATACGATTAACAAAAATATAAACAAATAAGGCTATTACTCTTATATATGGTATATATATATATATATATATCATAGTACTAAACAATAATTCCTATATCAGGAAGAAGTTATGCCTGTTGTCTTCCTTTCCAAAAATTATAAAGAACTTTAAGATACTTACAAAATAAGTTTAAAGTTTTTTAAATATAAGGCCATGTCCACAGCCATACCCTTGCCCCTGAATATATAACATTAATTTGTATATAAGTACTCGGAATAATGTGTAGTTTACATGAGACTGATGCTAGGAGTTTGCTGACTATAAATTATAATCGCATCGTTGTGTACGCTTTTGTAGGAGATTGAAAAGTAGAGCGTGTATTTCTTCATTTGAAATAATAGCATAATTACAGATCAATACATAAGGAAAGAAAGTCGTCAAGGAACAGTCAATATAACATCAGACATACGGCCATATTAATATACCTTGCCACAACAATCCTGTTTTCCTAGATGAATGTAGTGTGTGCACCTACTGTGTATTGTTACTATTAACCCTATCAGTATATGATGACGCTTCTCGGCCATGTATTCAGGCTATCATTAGACGATTATATTTAGATTAAGGAGTTTGGGAGTCTGAGAGCACATTAGGACTGCATATCCCTTTGATTCTTAGAAGACCTTCCAAGGCTGATTAAAATCGCATATACAGTATATATCACAATATAGTGAAGAGAGGTAATTGTATTGAAAACGTTGAGAATTAGATCTATATCAATTGTGCATTAATACATTGACACTCAATTATTCAATATTTGCTGGATAATGTATTAGCCACACGCTTCACATGGGTATGAAAACTCCTGCGTCTGAAACGACCCTACCAACTACGTACTTGATATAGTGCTTATCCTACCAAGATGAAATGATATAATACAGTCTAGGGAATTATATGTGCAGAGGATATGAACTAACTGTTGAGTTCTATAATTATTGAATGCGCTCTCCCATTTCCAATGAGTAAGCGTTGTAAATTCAGTCATGTTAACATAGGATAACATAGTTTAATAGTTCAGTATGTATGCTCTTGTTTTACTTTGTTCCTACACAAATTAATAGAAAATGAAAATACCCAAAGTAAATAAGACGAAGTCTTCCCTTCAGCACATTATTGCATTTTAGACGTGTTCGTTTTTTAGGTAAGTATGAGTTTTCTATACTTATGATTACTGCTTAACAGAAATAATGTTCATAACCACCATGTTAATGCAATTGTTTAGTTATGTTAATAAGAACAAAAAAATCACCAAAAGCAACTGGCATTTTGTATTGTCTGTCCTGGATGTACGTATATTATATACGGTATAATATAACCCACTGTCGTATACAAACATAGGTTTGCACACAACAGGCCATAATTGTACTGTTAATCACAAAATGTTCCCTTATCAATATACAATGTTTTCTAGAATATTAGAAAAAGATAGAGACATTTTGCTACCACTTAAAATAATTCCCTAGATAACAAGCAAATATAATTGTCGTAGAGGCCCGAGCAAGGCAGATCCCCTTCAGGCAGAGTCTTCAATGGGGAAAGTTAAGTCTACTTTATATTCATAGGCGACATTTTGAATAGTTCATACTGCTTTATTCCCTATATTTTAGTGCTGTATTTGCACTTTACATGATATAGCTTACAAAATAGGGCTGATGGAGTAAACCGAACACTCAATCCCATAGTCTCCAGCCCACTCATTATTATCAGTAGACTTGACCTATTTATAATTATGGAAGTATATCTCTGGAAACCAATTTGTGTATGAAATTAACATCAACTACAAAACTATGTATACTATTAATTGAATAGCAAGTTATATCCAGAGATTAATCCAGATAGTTATAATTGCATACAGGAACACATAGGTGGTTCACAAATTCTGATGAGTGGGCTATTAAGGAGAGGTTTTTAGTTTGGTCCGTAGATATCCTTCAAGCTTAAGATTACACCCCCTTGAGCCCCTTTCAAGATAAATTTGTACATTTTTCGGTAGAAAAATGTCCCGGCTGAAAGCCGATTCCTCTTAAATTACAGGCTCGCTATCGCTCGCCAGGATACAATCGACACCTAAATGGCACGAAAGGTCTTAAAATTGAAAGAAATGGGTTGAAAGTTCTTAAAATCGTCAAAATAATGGGGCGAACGTCTTAACATTAGGAAAACAATGGGGCTAAACATGAGGGAGAAAGGAGTCAAGAAAAAAATCCCTCAAGTGGATATCTCCCCTTAATGACATCCGAGTGTACCATTAATGTTTATCAAATGACATCCGAGTGTACCATTAATGCTTATCAAATGACATCCGAGTGTACCATTAATGTTTATCAAATGACATCCGAGTGTACCATTAATGTTTATCAAATGACATCCGAGTGTACCATTAATGTTTATCAAATGACATCCGAGTGTACCATTAATGTTTATCAAATGACATCCGAGTGTACCATTAATGTTTATCAAATGACATCCGAGTGTACCATTAATGTTTATCAAATGACATCCGAGTGTACCATTAATGTTTATCAAATGACATCCGAGTGTACCATTAAGTGTACCATTAATGTTTATCAAATGACATCCGAGTGTACCATTAATGTTTATCAAATGACATCCGAGTGTACCATTAATGTTTATCAAATGTATCTTGGTTGAAACGTGCAATGGCTGACGACACAAGGGTAATATATCGTTGGGGGCCTCAGATCATGATGTGCAGGGATCGGAGAGAAGGACTTTAATAGGATTGGGAGACTTTAATATAATTTACATTAACTGATCTTGTCGGTAGGCATATTTTGTTTCCATCAGTATGCTATATCAAAATAAAATACTGTCACTGTTTATGTTTATAGTTGCTAGATTTCGAATTCGGTTAACAACATTGTATCATTTACCTAACTAGTATTTGTTATCACCCTTGCATAACAGTACTGTCAACAAAACAAAACATGAATATAGATAAAGTAAATATAATCAAGTCGATTATGTGGAGGGTGAAACATCTTACGTAATTTCCTGTCTATCCTTATAATAGGGTTTATTTATTGTGGATTTTGTTTACAATTTCCATATACTGTATACCTTCTGTAAGTAACCCGAGGACGCGCTATTTATGTGTGTATACCTTTTTTTTATTTAAGGGGGTACTGCTCGCTTTTTGTGGATCCCCTTCTCCCTCATGTTTACCATATTTGTTTTGAGATATTAAGACGTTTGTTCCGTTAGTTTGGCGATTTTGAGACCTTTCACCCCATTACTATGTCAATATTAGGACTTTTTGTCCTAATATGGTGTCGATTTTTTTTCCTGGCGAGCGATAGCAAGCCTGTAATTTTAGAAGGAACCGGCCTTTGGCCGGGAAATGTTTCTACTGAAAATTTTAAAAATGTATCTTGAAAGGGGGTCTAAGGGGTGATTTTTTAAGCTTGGGAGGAAACCAAAATATAAAGGAATATATACATAATTATACCCAAAAAACGAGCACTACCCCCTTAAGCTCATAAATATTTACAGTGAGGCCTAAACAAAGCATAATTTCTATACAGCATGGCGACTAATACAAATAAATTGTTGTGATTCTCCCAATACACGCCTCTCCACCCCCGCTCCCAACACTGCTGAATCCACAGTTTTAATCAAACTCCGGTCGTTGGCAGAGAAGTAACTCGAATTCACGGTTTCCGTTGCGAATCCAGGCGAGCTAAAGGAAGGAGTCTCTCTCTTTCGGTGACTCATAAATGGGATGGCTTATTAGTTTTATCAGAGCCCGAGGTAGTAGAGAGTGCCCTGAGGAACTTTTAAACGATTTTTCAAAGTTATAATGCTCATGTTGAATGTACTTTATAACTTAGGAGGAAGGGAAGTTCATAGTATCTTGAGCTACTTTGAAAACAGGTAATTAAGTACTGGAACCCTATTTCATATATTCCGTGTTAATTCGATATTCCTACATGCCTAGTCAAATCCGTAATATGGACTCTCACAAAGAATGCAAATCCAAAATCCTATTTTTCATATAAGAGTTAAATCGACGAAATTGGCCCTCATTCTGTATCTAAAAGGTAATATGTATAGCAATCTAACGTATATGTAATCAGCTCAGATACAAACTACTCGTGTCCGAAGTATCTACAGTGCATAAGTGAAAGAGGAATAGGTGAACATTATCGAAGGAAATATTGAAAGAGGGAATATATATGTGTTGTATTTTAAAATGAAATTATTATTTTTGAGTAGATAGAGTGCGGTTCAAAATTCTGATCTATTAATCGTTTAACACCCCCACAATATTTACTTGAAAACACTTGGATAGGTGTTTGTAATAAAGCTGTTTTGATGTGTATCGCAATCATTCATCGGTTATCTGGTGTGGGCTTGAAGAGGTGTTCCATGAGTGTTGTCCTTGACTATACATGATCATTTAGAGGACATTATACAGCGGCTAACTCGACTAGTACATGTTATCAAAATTAAATGTTCTGTGATATAAAAACCGATCACCTCTTTAACCACAATCATCAGATTCTAATGTTCATTATAACCACCACAGACCAGAATTATATTTTGTGCAGCAATAATTCTAGTGGGATTACATGAAATAGCTGCCGCTAAAAATATATGAGCTTATCGGTCAAAATCTAGGCTTTTTCATAATTCCATCTGACACATGGTCACCATAAATTATCCCTGGCATTTCAAATTATAATGAAATGTGATATTAGTATAAGTGACGCTGTATAATATATATATATATATATATATATATATATATATATATATATATATATGGGAATTCATTTAAATAAATACAACAAACTACCAATATTAGACAAGGATAACCAATATTAGTCTTTATTCTGCAGTTAAATCACCATCATTAGTTGGTGCTGGCGCTGTATATAGCCACGTCATTATTTTGTATATCAACGATTAATTGTATTTGTCGATAGAAACATAATATTTGTTATTGTATTCCCAAATACAGAATATGTATCAATTGAAATAATGCTGTTTTCAAACAAACTATAGTACCTTTTATCAGTGTAAATGTATTCGTGAACATTATATAACATTCCTTTAAGGTTCATTTCTTAAAGCAAAGCATGAATTTCAACATTACTCTATATAACATTCTTCCCGAGTTTAATTATTCATTTAATTTATTCATAAAAGTTGTATACAAAAATATTGGTGAACAATTACTTCATGCTGTGATATTGTGCAAAATATAAAAGTTTGACCATATGTTTTACATAGGAATATTTATCCCAATTATTACCGATCGAATATATATTGCTAATGTACACATTTATTGAATTGCCATAGGCTTACAGACTTTCAGAGTAACTGGTGAATCAGTAGCAGAGTGGTGAATATTTATAACTACAATTATGACGGTAGCAGAGTGGTTAGTATTTCTAACTACGAATGGCACGACCTGGCCTAGACTAAAAACGCAGCCATGACATCTGGAAAATCAGTTTATATATATATATATATAGTATGTATTATTTTGTTTTGTTTTATGAATAGTAGATCAGAACCTCGGTAAACACACAGTTTAGCGTACGCTACCCCAATTTATCTTTTCATAATAATATTTGATGTATGATTGGTACTTATCCCTCTCAGGGATATCGCACGCTTTAGAAACGCATAGCCTACCTTTAGATGTCATCAATGTAATTAATCGAAACAAATAGTCTTTATCTATCCATTAAATACTCGTGGCAATCACTACACAAGTATCGTCAAGCCTTCTGTACCATACGTGAATCGATCGAAGTTCGTACATTTTTGAGCGACGGGAGCCCGGAAGTCTGAGATCCTCCGCTCAACGGGGCTTAAAGTGATACGTAAGCGGCCGGAACGGGACTTATAAACTTCAACAACTGTACTTTAAGAAAGGCATTTATCCAACATTTATAATTTCGGATCAGTATTTAAATGCATTGAACATGAAGACCAATATTAGATTTGTTGTAAATATTTATGAAAATAATATATTTTATATTTTGTAAGGGTCTGTCAAATTGTAAAAAATAAAAAATGAATAGTACAACACGTAAAACATAATCAACTGTTTGAAGTTGGAGTGACTTGATTATATAGACATATCTATAGCCGGAATAGTGTAAACTAATGCTATAGGGCATCTCAAAGTCTATGGGTCGGAGACACACACACACACACACACACACACACACACACACACACACACACACACACATACACACACACACACGAGAGACGAGTGGGAGCGGACGTCGTTGGCTGGCGCTCCTCAAACTACCATCTGACTTGCCTAAAGTGGGGTATACAGGAAATTATTGTGTATTGTCCCGCTAATAATATTATTACAGGAAAGTGTTCAGTCAAAGCTATTTAAAAATATGAATGTTTAAACGAAACTTAGAGAGTTTGTTTTGAGAAATCAGCTGGTAAGGCTGGTGACGTCACATGACAACAATGGCTGACATCGAAGCCACGGATATGAGTGGGGAATGTTTTTATGACGAGGAAGGGGATTATTCAGGCTTTCCTGAAGGTAAGGAGGACCAGATCATCTTCCTGAACAGGAATCTGATGGGGCTGATAAAGTGGAGAAAGGAAATGGAGGGGTGGAGGAAGACCATTGGGACTGTAGTGGAAGAGAGCTGTGTCCCGGGGGACGGTTTAAATGATCTAACTGCTAGGGTCAACGAATTGGTATCTGAGAATGTGGCTTTAAAAGAACAGATTAAGGAATACAAAGAACATTTAAATGAGAGAGTGAAAGAGATAGATGATGGGTATAGGGAGAGGGCTGAGAGAGAGATTCGTGAATTGAGGGAGGAGAATGCTAGGCTAAAACAAGGAGTGGAAACAAATCAGGACAGGACACAAAAAATGGAGGAAGAGGTATCTCAAATGAAAAATGTCTGGGGTGATCGAGTGGGTGAAGCAGAGGTACAACTAAAAGCAATTATTGAGGAGCAAAAGGGACAGCAGGAGGAGAACCTGAACAAGAGGGTAGTTAATGCCATCAGACAAAATGAGAAACAGGTCAGTGATATTATTGATAAGAAGAGATGTGTAATTATGTTTGGAGATGTAGAAGGGGAAATATTAGATAGAAATACGAGAAAGGGTGTGGAGATGAAGAAAGTTGAGAAGATGATTGATGTGATAGATAGACAAGATAAGGAGGGATGGAAGAGAGAGGTAGAGGATTGTTGGAGACTAGGGAAATACAAGAAAGGAGAAATGAGGCCAATGAAGATTAGATTTAAGTCAACCAAAGTAGCAGAGGAGGTACTCAGATCCAGCTGGAAGTTAAGTCAGGAGGGGGAATACAGAAATGTTAAACTAAGGAAAGATTTAAATGCGGAAGAGAGGGAAAAATTTAGAGAAATAAATAGAGAAGTCAAAGAAAAGAACGATAATAGATCAGAAGTGGAGAAGGGCTTTTTTTTCTACAGAAACATGGATGGGAAAGTAAGGAAGTGGCACCTGAAGAAGGGGGAGAGGATAGGGGCGGAGGGGGGGAGAAAAGAAGTGGTGGTACAGGAAGAAGGATTGGAGGGAGAGGTGCAACAGGAAGGGGAAATAGTAGGATAAAGACAGGGAATATCAATCATAATGGTAAAAGCAACAGGTGCAAGATGGTCTATAGCAATGTGGATGGGCTGCTATCAAAGAAATTAGAAATAAATGATTACATCAGACAGGAAGAGCCCTTAATATTGTGTCTATGTGAAACTAAACTAAATAAGGGATAAGTTTGGAGGGAATGGGATGGAACAACTATAATATCTGGAGAAGGGATAGAGAAGACAAGATGGGGGGAGGGGTGCTAATTCTTACACATAATAAATTGAAAACAAGAATGATTGATCTGAATAATAGTAAAGCGGAAATATTAGCAGTAGAATTGACAGATGATGACAATCAAAAGGCGGATATTGTAGTGGCCTACATGCCGCCCTACACAGGGGCTTGGGAAGAGGAGGAATACAAATTTATCAAAGATGAGATGATTATTTGTATTGAAAAATTAACTCTTAGAAACAATGAATTAATTATAGTAGGGGACTTCAACTGTAAAGAGGTGGATTGGGAGCAGAGAGAAGCTGGTAGCAACGTGAACTCGTGGGGGTATAGGCTACTGGATATGGTAACAGACAATTTATTAGTGCAAAATATAAAGGAAAATACAAGAAGAAGGGGAAATGATGAAGCATCCAGATTGGACCTAATGTTTACTAGAGACCCAGATGTAATTTCTGATATAAAATACTTACCACCTTTAGGCAAGAGCGATCACGTTGTAATGGATATAGAAATCCTATTGGGTTATTCCAATATGGAGGAGAGGGAGGAGCACAAGGAAACTAGGTTTGACTATGCAAAAGGAGACTACCAATCATTGAGACAATACTTTAGAGATGTTGACTGGAGTGAAATACATCAGAGAAATAGTGTAGACGAGAAGTATGGAGTATTTAAAACAATATATGAAGAAGGAGTTAATAAATATGTCCCTAAACAAGGTAATAGGTCAGCGAAGGAAAAGGATTGGTTTAATGAAAAATGTAGGAAAGCCAAGGAAAAGAGAGACCAAGCATGGAAGGCAGCTAGAAAAAGGTGTAATAGAGAAACTTGGAACAGATACAAGAGATTAAGAAATGTATATGCTGCAATCAGGAGACAAGAAGCCAGAGAATATGAGAAGAACATTGTGAAAAAATGTAAGAGTGATCCTAAGCTGTTCTATAGGTTTATAAATAGTAAAATGAAGGTAAGGGATAGAATAGTCAGGTTGAAGGTTGAGGGAACCACTTATGATGACGACCAGAATATGTGTGAAATTATGAACAATACACTACACTCAGTATATACTAAAGATGATAACTTTGAAGAAGTACCGGTAGGTGAAATTGGTGATAAACTGGGAGAGATTAATTTTCTCCCAGAGGAGCTAGTAGAAATAATGAAAGGACTAGATGTGAAAAAAGCAGTGGGACCTGACAATGTAGCGGGATGGATTTTGAAAGAATGTGCTGACGAACTAGTGAAACCCTTATATGAGATAATGAAATACTCTCTGGAAGTGGGAAAATTACCAATGGACTGGAAGAGAGCCAACATTGTACCGATTTATAAAGGTGGGAACAGGGAACATCCATTGAATTATCGACCTGTGTCACTTACTAGTATAGTGTGCAAAATCTGTGAGAAAATAATTAAGAAAAGATGGATGATTTACTTGGAAAAGAATAATCTACTATCTAACAGGCAATTTGGATTCAGGGAGGGTACCTCATGTGTTACAAATCTACTCAGTTTTTATGACAGAGTGGTTGACATATTACAAGAGAGAGATGGATGGGTGGATTGCGTATATATTGACATGAAGAAAGCTTTTGACAGAGTATCGCATAGCAGGCTGAAGTGGAAATTAAAAGAGTATGGAGGGATTCAGGGTAGTTTGTTAAATTGGATGGAGGACTATCTTTCAGGGAGACAGATGAGGACTACTATCAGAGATAAATTTTCTACGTGGAAAGATGTCACAAGTGGAGTTCCGCAGGGAGCGGTGCTGGCTCCCATAATGTTTCTAATATACATTAACGACATGCCAAAGGATATAAATGCATATATGAATATGTTTGCAGATGATGCCAAGATCATGAAGCGTATAGAAGATGAAAACAGTGGTAGGGAATTACAGAGGGATTTGGATAGGATAGATCAATGGAGCAAGAAGTGGAAAATGGAATTTAACACAAATAAATGTCATGTAGTGGAAATGGGAGTAAGTAAAAGAAGGCCTCATACGGAATATAAGTTAGGAGAAAACACTATTAACCCATCAGAGAAAGAAAAGGACTTAGGGATAACTGTTAGGAGTGATCTTTCACCTGAGAATCATATTAATAAGATAGTGGGAGAAACATATGGACTGCTAAACAGAATAAAAATAGCCTTTAACTATATAAACGAGGAGATGCTGGAGAAAATAATAAAAACATTGGTGAGACCAAGACTGGAGTATGCGGCAGTGGTGTGGGCACCTCAGCTCCTAAAGCATATAAAGAAGCTGGAGAAGGTTCAGAGAGCTGCAACTAGGATGATACCAGAACTGAGAGAATTACCATATGAGGAGAGATTAAAGAAATTAGATTTACCATCTCTAATGGATAGGAGGGAGAGAGGCGATATGATTATGATGTACAAATGTGTGAGAGGACTCGAAAAGGTGGACAAGAAGGGTTATATTGTGAAAGATAATGGTAGAACTAGGGGGCATAGATATAAACTAATGAAAGGAAGATGTAAAGGAGATGTGAGAAAGTATAGTTTCCCTTACAGAAGTATAAGTAAGTGGAATCAGTTGGAAGAGGAAGTGGTGTGTGCCAAAAACATTCATATTTTTAAGGCAAAGTTAGATAATTGTAACTCAGGAAGCGGGACAATACGAGCCTAAAAAGCTCAACTCCTGTATACTACAAATAGGTAAATACAAATAGGTAAATACACACACACACACACACACACACACACACACACACTTATTATTGCATTACTACTGAACTTACCAAGACGAAGACGCTGCAGCCTTGGCAAAATCTTGGCATGAAAAAATAAAATATTTAATTTAAAAACTTAAATATGATTTACGTAAACTATTTCAAAGGAAGTATTGACGTTCCTTTGCAGAGACTTAGTACGGTAGATCAGCATGGAAATATGACACATCTTCGCAGTTTAGCTTGGCAATGCTTGGTAGGAAGGTTGTATAAAATGACGAATGTGATTGACTACAGGGATTCACCCAGTTCGATCAATCACAAACCCAGTTATTTGCATGTGTATGTTCCCATGTCTCTAGTTGGATTTAGGCTCCAGAAGTTATATTTCTTCTTGTTTGCAATTTTTACATTTCTCTTGTTCTGGCATATATTTGTTCATCTATTAATTGGCCTACACACAAGTATACCAAAGCAACAAATTGGAATAGGCACTAGCAATCAGTTTTATACCACAAAAGGTTTCTAATGTAGTTACCAGATTGTGCATGATGTGGGGTCAGGAAGATTATCTTCTCAACTGTGAAGTAAAGTATTGAGTGGGGACTTTGAAATTTGGCCAACTGTACATTACTTTGTTAAAGTTAAGAAATATTGAATCCATTGACTCTGAGAAGCAGACTGAAAGCGTGGCAATTTGAACAATATATGAGGGGGTTATCAAAGTATTACACTATATGAATAAACATAACATCCCAACTATTAATTCAATAGTTAGTACAAATTTATAAAATTGGTAAAGAATCCACTATCCATCGGACTAAAAGAGATAACAGGTGCCTATATAAAATTATCAATACTTTATCGTATGTCTATTTACCTTCTTGGAGGCATAGTGGGATTGAAATTGATAGAAAACCGTTTCCAAAGGACAATGATTGTGCAACTATTAGCAAACCTTTGCAGTAGGATCGTGTATTTTGTGAATATGTTAGATATTCGTAGTCCATCATAATCGACTTAATGTTCTAACTTATGAAAAATAAAATAAATAAATCTTTATTATATATATTTGTTTCAGGATAATAGCTAGAATATTATATAAAAGGCTTCAATAAAAGATGTAAGTGATCTGACTAGGGTATATATATATATATATATATATATATATATATATATATATATATATATATATATATATATATATATATATATATATATGTGTGTTTGCGTGTGTGTGTGAGTGTGTGTGTGTGTGTGTGTGTGTGTGTGTGTGTGTGTGTGTGTGTGTGTGTGTGTGTGTGTTGTTAGCTCATGGTATTCGTGATATGCCAGAATAATAAACAAACTCATAACAACAAATGATAGTTAGCTTTTGAAAACAAAAAAATACAAGATTTAAAACAAAATTCACGTATGCATCAACATTACTTTGATAAATAATATTACTTTTCAGTGCACTTGGAGAGGATATACTTCAATACTGATATCAATGCAGCTTAGGGATTGCTTATAATGTATGGGTTGCAGGAAATGTTGCTCTAGGCTAGGCTGACAAAAGTTGAGCCTGTCAAAAGTTTATATGAAGAGAGTGATGCGCTGGTTGAGTTTTGGGACAAGTTTGCTTCTGGCGGAGTGTGAACGTTTGACTGTAGTTGTGTGATGTCACAATCATTCAACAAAACATTGCTTGAAAATATTGTATGCAATTCTATATTAAGGAGAGACTGGCTGTTTGTTTGGTCTATTAATTCATGTATTCATATATTGTTTTAGTTTCCTCTCTAGACCTCCATTAAGCTTAGAAAAACATCCCCTAGACCCCCCTTCAAGATAAATTTGTACATTTTTCGGTAGAAAAATTTCCCGGCCGAAGGCCGGTTGCTCTTAAAATTGCAGGCTCGCTATCGCTCGCCAGGAAATAATCGACACCCAAATGGCACGAAAGGTCTTAAAATTGACAACGAAATTGGGCGAAAGGTGTTAAAATCGCCAAACTATTGTGCCGAACGTCTTATAATCTCAAAACTAGTGGGGCTAAGCATTAGGGAGATGGGGGTCCAGAAAAACGGTCTGCCTCCCCTTAATGTCACGTTCCTTGCCAATGTTACTAACACTAAAAGAAAGATATATATGATTTTGTGAAACACTAATATCTGTTGACGCTATTAAGTCATTTACTATTACTTCTATTTCCCAGGTACTCGTCTAATCACTATGCTTTATCCATATGAAAACCTTATCATTATTTTCTAGTGCTAAAATTTCGGTCAATAATTTAACAGTAATGTGTTTCACTAATTTCAAATATGTAATAACAGATTGATGTTTTTTTTAGGTTTGTCGCCCGAAAAAAGTTGCTACAAACCTTCCATATTACGTGTTAGGATAGTTAGTCTTTGGTAGTAGGATGGAATCCTCAGACCAAATATTTTCTGAAACCTTAGTCTGTATTTACCATTCTGCAATTGTGTATATATAATTGAAGTGTTAAACAAATGGTTACTTCACGTAAATTTAAATAATTTTATTTACAAAATTCGAGAAAAAAAAATATATATGAACAGCGACTCGTCTATGTCGTAATTATGTAGAGTAAAACACGTTACTATATTGCCAATACAGAAACACTTTTTTGTTCTTTTTGCCAGACGCCGGAATTCCCGAGAAGGGGTGGCCATGAATATTAGGCGTTGTCACGAATCGCTAGGTCAAGTTGCCCGGGCTTGACATCTACCAATATCATTCTGACAATGAGGCCTCGATCCGCCGACCATTTGATCAGCAGCCGACGCTCTACTGACTATGAACTTATGCTGTTTCGAGTAATTATGTATAGGCAGGTAATTGAACAGGTAACATTTCAATAATTGCTGACCTTTTTGCATAGGCTTGCCAAATACATTACATTGATTCTAACAAAAAGGACTATTTAAAAGGTTCCACAAAATTGCCAAAAGCATGACGGATAAATCACTCCTACTGGATAATAAACTATTACTGTAATTTGATTGTTTACCCATATGAATTATATGTTATGTATGCCCTATTACTCCTTGTTTTATATTCCTTTGTATACAGTATACTGGTAGACGGAGAATGACAAAAAATGTGTTTGATATATATACTTGACTATCTCATTCTGAATAAATATATTACTTACTTCTGTGTATGTTGCCATACTTAACTAGACTGCAAATACATTGGATTAACTAATTTCGTAATATTGTGTTATTCACGTTATTATTACACCCTGCAATGAATATGTATTTTATTATGTGTTGTATTAGTTATGAATGTATGTAAGCTGATAATTGTTATTTGCCATATCGTTGTATCATATTGTTTCATATAATAGTACTATGAAAGGTTAAATGTCACTCATATTGCAAATCCAATAAACATATATTATTGACTTGCAGTTCAAAATACAAAACAATATAGTTTATGCAATGGCCTTCTCATATTTGGAACAAATACAAAAGCCTATTTGCAGTGAATCATGCTTTAAGCCATTGGGAGTCTGATCGTAACTTCAGATGCATATGGTAGGTGCCAAATAGATCAGTTGCTCGTAATCTGGGTTCGAATTGCAAGATCAGGTTAGCTTTAAAAGCAAAGGCACATATAGGCAGACTATAACTCTTCCGTATAAATGTGTATGTTCGTGTGAGTATGTATATGCGTGTATATCTATATATATATCTATATATATATATATATCTATATATATAGATCTATCTATTTATATCTATCTATCTATCTCTCTCTCTATATGTACAGTATATAATATATATATATATATATTAAGATATAGATATATAGATATATACATTATATACAATCTATACTGTATACAGTATACTGTGTGTGTATTTTTTATGCGGATGAGGGAGACAAAAGTCAGAACTGCCTGTGACGAGTGCCTCCCCCAGAGTTGAAAGAGTAACAGGTCCAAAATCAAGGAATGTTCGAGCCAAAATGCCTGGACACACGGAGTTTGAAGCAATTTAAGTCATAAGCTGAGCAGAAGATTGATTCAGGGAGAGAGTTCCAAAGCTCAGCAGTTGAATAGAAGAAAGATTGGGAATTTCGTTTCACTCTTGGGTTGGAGAGTTGCACAGAGTATGGGTTGGATTGTGTTGCAAGACGTGTGTATGTGTGTGTGTGTGTGTGTGTGTGCGTGAAGGAAATAAAAGGCAAAACTGCCTCTAACAAATGTCTCCCACAAAGTGGAAATTATGACAAACAGACCTTGAAGCTTTTTAAGTCATAGGATGAGGGAAAAACAGATTGAGGAGGAGCGTTTCAGAGCTTACATTTTTACTACAAGAAACACGGTTCGTTTGTTCGTATGTGTTTAATCATATATTGGGAACTTGAATTGAAGAGATTTCGTCAATATCATGCAAAACAGATATTCACAATATCACTCAAAATAATAACAAAATTGGCCACTTTCCCGCTGTACCATCACCCCATCCCACAAATAAATATTACTATTTATTGAAGGAAATACAATATGATTATGTCTGCTTCATTCTGAAAATATCCCAAATGTTAGTATGATACGGAAAACTATAATGTGATATCCGTAAAGGATGCTTACATAATTACTTATGTGAAATAAACCATATGGCTCTTGACTAAGTTACAAGAATATTTAAAATATGTAATTTAAGATATGATTATAGCATTATATGTATGCATGGTTGCTACAATAAATTATGTTTGTTTAACACAGTTCGAAAACTCATGAGAGAGCCAGAGAGCGCATCGTTATCAATGTCTCTGAACACTTATGGTTCACACCATGGACGGCGTCATTTGAGGAGACAGAAACGACTACAAATTAATTAAGTAAAATATATAAATCACATACAAAAGAGGAGTTCCATATCAAAGGTCCAAATTAACGTTTGTAGTCCGATATCCTGGGGAAAGGGGTTGTTTAGTACACTCCATAGATATAGTCTATCCATTATAAGTAGGATAAAACGTTTGACTAATAACCTCGATAACTCAGAAACGGCTAGAGTAATCAAGCTAATATTTCTACCATTTGGGATAGGTCAACCAGGATATAGGTGTGGAGATTTACAGCCCTTTTGTTCCAACCCTTTTTAAGTTACAGAGGTTAGAGTTTGCGATTTCTGCCCAACCTAGAATTAACAGACTAGTCATGACATCCCGTCTGAGATTTGAAGAATTCGGTGACCTGGGCCATGTAGGTCAGCTTTCTACCTACTAATCAGTTGAATATTGAATAACTTCACTGATCGAAGGTATTGTTGCAAACAACATCGGTAGGGTTGCCAATCTCATATGTGACTTTAAATGACTGTTTTTGCCAAATTACAATGTATAGAGCTTGGTGAACAGAGGAACAGGGTGAAAGGAAGCTTGAATAAATGTTTCACCCCGTCGGGGAATCAAGCCTCGATTCTTTTGGCTTTGAACAGAATACGCTACCGACTCCGCATTAGGGGAAATCCTATAAGTTCGTTCTTAAGATGTTAATATATGCTATATATATATATATATATATTTATATGCAAACAAATCTTGGTTTACTCACGCTTGTTCTACTGCTGTTAGCAACAAGGAGGAAGCATTCAAACGGTACCCACACCTTAAAACTCAAGAATCTCATTCTTCTTATGTTTCTGCCTGGAATCAAGCCAAATCTGTTCTTCGACTTGCCAAGCACTCTTTCATCAATAATAAATGCACTGAACTATCCAACTCTAGCTCTTCCCAAGCTTTCTGGCATCTAGCCAAAAACCTCTCCAACAACTTTTCTTCCTCGTCTTTCCCTCCCCTTTTCCACTCTGATGGCACAACCATCACTTCTTCCTCTGACAAAGCTGAACTCTTTGCTCAAACTTTTGCCAGAAACTCTACCTTGGATGATTCCGGTGCTATTCCTCCCTCTCCACCCCCCTCTCTCCTACTTATGCCTAATATCCTAATCTCTTCTAAAGATGTACTTTCTACCCTCTCTGGGCTTAATACTAAGAAGGCGTACGGTCCGGACGGTGTTCCTCCTGTTGTACTTAAAAATTGTGCTTCTGTGCTGACCCCCTGCCTAGGCAAACTCTTTCGTCTCTGTCTCTCCTTTAACGTCTTTCCTTCTTGCTGGAAGTTTGCTCTCATTCAACCTGTCCCAAAGAAGGGTGACCGCTCTCAACCCTCCAACTATCGTCCAATTGCTCTCATCTCTTGTATCTCTAAAGTTTTTGAAACTATTCTTGCTTCAAATTTCTTAAGCATTTCTCTTCTCATAATCTGCTCTCAGATCGCCAGTATAAAATAATAATAATAATAATCTTCTGGTTACTTATATAGCGCCCGTCTCTCCTCCTTCGAGGATTCGCAAGCGCTTGGCTTTCTTTAGTCTACCAGAGACCATTACCCATCCCCCTTGCTCATGGGGAGATGGTAACCGCCGGCTGTATCCCAGAAAAACTTTTCAATCTGAGCGGGGATTGAACGCGAGACCTTCAAGGTGGGAATCAGGCACGCTATCAACTGAGCCAGCCGGACGGCTTCCTTTTAAGGGTCGCTCTACTGGTGATCTGTCATATCTTACTAACTCTTGGTCATTCAACTTTCGGGACTTCGGTGAGCCTTTTTCTGTTGCACTAGACATATCGAAGGTCTTCGATAGAGTCTGGCACAAATCTTTAATTTCCTAACTGCCCTCCTTCGGTTTCTGTCCCTCCATTTGTGCCTTTGTATCTAATTTCCTTTCCGGCCGTTCCATAGCTGCGGTTGTGGACGGCCATCGCTCATTTCCTCATCCTATCAACTCCGGTGTTCCTCAGGGTTCTTTCCTATCTCCTATTCTCTTTCTAATTTTCATAAATGATCTTCTCAACTGTGCATCCAGTCCCATCCATTCATATGCAGACGACTCTACTTTACACCACTCAATTAGTTTTCCAGAACGCCCCAGCCAGCAGTCCCTCAAAAGTAAACGTAATGAAGCCATAAAATGATAATCTTCTGATCTAGCTACTATTTCCAAGTGGGGTAGAGAAAGCCTTGTTGCATTTAATGCTTCCAAAACTCAATGTATCCATCTTATTACCCGTCAGGAACCTCCAGAGGACTATCCTTTATTCTTCAACAAAACAAAAATCAACCCTTCATCTTCCCTCAATGTTCTCGGTGTCTCTTTTTCTTCTGCTCTCACTTGGAAAGACCATATTACCAGTCTCGCTAAGGCAGCCTCCCAGAAGATGGGTGTGCTCAACCGCCTCAAGGGGTTCTTTACCCCTGCACCGCTTCTTGCTCTGTACAGGGGCATAGTGCGTTATTGTATTGAGTATTGTTCAAATGTGTGGGGAGGATCCTCTCACACCACACTCCTAGATAAAGTAGAAAGAAAAGCCTTCCGTATCATTATCTCCCGTCCACTCACAAACTCTCTGCAATCTCTCTCTCTTCGCCGCAATGTTGCATCTCTCTCATTATTCTATCGCTACTACAATAATCAGTGTTCCTCGGAGCTTTCCCAGTGTATACCACCTCCTCTACGTAGGGTACGTAGTACCCGTCCTGCAACACAATCCCACCCCTACTTTGTGCAACTCTCCAACCCAAGAGTGAAATGCTATTCTCAGACTTTCTTCTATTCAACTGCTGAGCTCTGGAACTCTCTCCCAGAATCAGTCTTTCCCTCTTCCTGTGACTTAAATTGCTTCAAACTCCGTGTGTCCAGGCATTTTAGCTCGAACGTCCCTTGATTTCGGCCCTTTCACTCTTTGAAATCTGGGGGAGGCACTCGCTGCAGGCAGTTATGCCTTTTGTCTCCCTCATTCACATATATATATATATATTATTTTTGTTCTATGTACTGTATATATATATATATAATATATATATATATATATATATATATATATATATATATATATAATTATCTATTATTTCTACATGGGTTGCGGTTTATTCAGAAGCGCACTGAGTCCATGCAGGTGGCGATATTTGGTCAGTCTCTAGATACTACATAATCACTTAGCAGTAAACAGGACTCTGGAGTTAGCGAACATTTGTGACGTCCCATCAGGGGTAACAGCTAGTCTGGGGTATAGCGTGCTCAGCTCTAGTGAAAACTTTAGAAGAAGAAGAAACCGATGCTTGAGGACCTCATCTGCCTCATGTTTAGCTCCATTAGGAGCACCTTTTATACATTTACCTCGAATTGAAAGGGATTTGGGGAGTATTTCTTATGTTTGAAGGAGGTCTAGGGAGCACTTCTTTATAAGTTACAGCTCATTGGTATTGGTGGCAATTTTTTAAGGATCTTTGAAGATTTTTTGACGAAAAGATCTCAGTCTGTGGTCATTGATGGGCGTCATTCCCCTTCTGTTACTGTTGTTTCTGGTGTTCCACAAGGCAGTGTCCTTGGGCCTTTGCTTTTTATTATTTTTACTGCTGACCTGTGTTCCGAGCTTGAAAATAAACTAATCTCCTATGCTGATGATACAACTTTATATGCGTCAATTCCATCACCAATAGATCGACACGTAATTACTCCTGCTCTGAATAGGCATTTAGCCAAAATTACATCATGGTGTGAACTTTGGGGCATGAAACTTAATGCTAGTAAAACACACTTCATTATCATCAGCAGATCTTGTACCTTGGATCCTCCCCATCCTTATTTACAAGTTTCTGGCGAGCAAATTGAGAATGTGGATACTCTGCGTTTGTTAGGAGTTACTCTTGATCCCAAACTTACTTTTGAAAAGCATATTCGTTCTTTCTCCTCTTCCATTTCCCAAAAAAATTGGTCTGCTTCGCAAGGTTTATAAAACATTTGCTTGTGACGCCACAGTTATCAAGTCTTTTTATGCTTTTATTTTGCCACATTTCGAGTACTGATCACCTGTCTGGTTGTCAGCAGCTGACTGCCATCTCAAGTTGCTTGACAGGTCGCTAAATTCCATCAGTTTTATTCTACCTCATTTGTCTCCTGAGCTGTGTTATCGACGTAAAGTTGGTGCCCTTAGTCTTTTATAAAAAGTGTTTAACAACCCTCAGCATCCCTTACATGGGGTTCTGCCTGGGCCCTATGTCCGGGCTCGTGCAACTAGATTCACAAGCAATCTTAATGATCTTGCCATGAGCCGTGTTAATTTTTCTACTACACAGTTTTCACGGTGTTTTGTGCCGGCCATGGTTGACTTGTGGAATAAGTTGCCAAATGAGCTAGTCAATTCAGCTCATATCTCCATTTTTAAGTCTAGAGTTAATGCTTTTTTGCAGCATTAATTCTAATTTTTAAACTTATTTTATTCTATTTTATTGTATTATATTTATATTTGATATCCTCCACTGCATAATATGTTATCTGTGTTTAATATGTGTATATGTACAGTACAGTATACAGTATATGTTTTTATTTTTTCCTAAGTGCCGTAGTCTCTCTCCAGTGCGTCCGGGTGTTTTGTGTGGATTCATCTTGATGGTGTTTCTGCACCCTGGTTGGAGACTTCGGCATCTCATATAATAATAATAATAGGGAGGAAACTAAAACACAAGAAAAAATAATAATAAAACAATAACTAATACTAATACTAATAATAATAAGACTAACTAAATAAGTTAAATACATTCAAATCTGTCCTTTTTTTTTCTAAATCTGTATTCCAACTACTCCCTCTCGGGCATAGGCTGATAGCCTTTATACTCTACCGCTGAACACAGTGAGGCCCGTGAGGTGTTGCTCCAGATTTGGGAGTGAGACATGCAAAGCTTCACGGCTCGAAGCAACTCTATCTGTGAAGCTGCCTCACCTCTGGGCTTCACAGTCTCATCCCCCAGACTCGGACCCGTACTCTCAGAACGCCACTTATTGAGCAATTAACTTACTAGGCATTGCCCCCTGTAGCATATTTTTGAATATGGGAATATTCATACAATGCTATTTAATCAGGGAACAATGAGGGTATGTTTTTGGCATTTTGGTGTGATGTGGTAATGCACTGATACTAGGTACAGCACAAATTCCATCCCAATAATATCTTCCCATTGACATATTGGGATTCGAACCCGGGTCCATTGGATTACCAGTCCGGTGGCAAGACCACTCCGCCACACCTCCCCTTAATAGAAGTGTTCAGATATGTGTTATGTAATAATTATTACCGGTATCTATCAATTTTCCGGGCATTTTACTGGCTGTTGAATAAACTACAAAATCGCATTCTTTTAATTCTTCTCACTTTTACTTAGACAAAATTTTACAGTAAAACAGGACTGGATCGCTTTCATTTTTTGTTTTCTTTCCTTTTTTCAGAGCGACTCGTTTAATCGTTGAATTTAGTGGCCAGGGAGTCTGACG
Source organism: Paralithodes platypus (assembly GCA_032716605.1). Taxonomy (NCBI): domain Eukaryota; kingdom Metazoa; phylum Arthropoda; class Malacostraca; order Decapoda; family Lithodidae; genus Paralithodes; species Paralithodes platypus. The sequence continues at coordinate 129,369,025 of CM064487.1, forward strand.
TTCCTGTGTTACGATTCATAAATCCCGCGGCCCGAGAGGGTTACGAGCACTTATGATTAAATGATGACGATATTATGGAAAATTTGGGAGGAGATGAATTGGAATCGAGGCGCAGTGACTCCTTAAAAAGGTTCACTCTCTTCTTGGTTCATCAGAGGAGTATGTTCGTTTCCTGTTCAAATGAATGCAATTTTCATCTAGATCGGCTTAAACAAATTCTGAGGGAAGATCGGAGTCTTTGATGGTACAGTAAAGGATACAGTGAGTGTGTTTGTGTGTCTGTATGTGTGTGGCAGAAGGAGAGAGAGAGAGATAGAGATAGATATATATATATATATATATATAGAGAGAGAGAGAGAGAGAGAGAGAGAGAGAGAAAGTAGAAAGAGGTATTATGAAGAAGATATTTGTGTTAGGGACTGTGTATATGTGAATGTATACGTTAGTGTGCGTTATGAGTGACTACCAGCCTGTGAATGTGTACGTGGGTTCATGACCTTGTGTATGTGTGAGTAGGACTGTACGTGTGTGCGTGGAAGTGATACCCAGCAATGGTTTATTTGGCGTGAGAAAAAGGTGAACGTCGGCGTGTGCGTGTGAGACAGATCCCCTGGTGTGAAATAGGAGCACCCAGAACACCTCCTTTGTCATCGCTCAATAGCACAGAGAGACACCAAGATAAAGCTAAGGCTACAATAAATGAACGACCTTCGACAGCTTCCACAGTCAGGAACACTATTAATGTTAAGGGGGGATGGTCGCATATATTTGCTTATCTATTTATATATATATATATAGAGAGAGAGAATACAGTATATATACTGTACATATATTTGTTTAGTAGTTGTCTCCCTAGACCTCCATCAAGCATAAAAGAAAAAAACCCTAGACCCACTTTCAAGATACATTTGTACATTTTTCGGTACAAAAATGTTCCGGCCGAAGGCCGGTTCCTCCTAGAATCACAGGCTTCACTATCGTTCGCCAGGAAAAAAACTACATCTAAATAGCACGAAAGATCCTAATATTGACACATACATGGGGTGAAAGGTCTTTATATCGCCAAACTAATGGAACAAACGTCTTACAATCGCAATATTAATGGAGTTAAACATGAGGGAGAAAGGGGGCCAGAAACCCCGACCATCTCCCTTTAACCCCATTAGAATCTTTGAACCTTAACCGCCAAGTTATGAAGCATCTTGGAGGTGAAAAATCCTTGCATTACCTTGTGGGTGCTTCAGAGTGCATTAAACGGTTGCGTTATTAAGTAGGTAGTGCTTGTTTTTTGGCCTATGTAACTTTGTATTTACATAGTTTTAAGTTTCCTCGGTAAACCTCCATCAATCTTAAAACAAAACACCCCCTAGATTCCCTTTCAAGATATATTTGTACGTTTTTCGGACGAAATATTTCTCACCCGAATAACTACAGGCTCGCGATCGCTCGCCAGGAAAAGATCGACAACTGAATGGCACTAACGGTCTAAATATTGACAACAAAATGGGGCGAATGTTCCCAAAATCGCCAAACTAATGGAACGAACGTCTTACAATCTCAAAATTAATATGCTGACTATGAGGGATAAGGGGATCCAGAAAAAGCGACTACCTCCCCCTTAACGCACTTGTTTTTACGTGTGGATAATGTGTGTGCAAGTTTGGTTAATACAACATACTGAGAGGTCAATACTGCTGATATGGGAAATAGAGAGCTTTTATTGGTTTTTATCTTCAGGTTCAAATCTGTTTGCTATTCCTCTTAGTCTCAAAATGATCTGCAACTTCAAAGTGTCATCGTGATGAGACTATTGTGCAGTGTTATTTACAATATGCGAGGAGGTAGCATAATTATATTAGCTAACAAACATTCTCTTGTCAGTGTATTGCAGTAGCTACCAGAACATAATTGGAGAACAGAAGTTGAGGGAAAATACCCTGATGTGATACCGGCTTGTCTCTGTACTCGAAGGAGATCTTTTGAGAGGATTGGTTGGTGGGGGAGGGGGACAAGTGGCTCACCTTCCGGATACCATGATATTTTCCTCCACGCGGAACTGGCTATTATTCAACGATTTTAATTAGAATAAAACTGGTCTAGGGAGTTCAGGGATAAATGAGTTAGATTTTACGCAACTGACTGCTAATGTCTTTTTTAAACTGTATAAACTCGCTAACTGATGTGAAGGAACAAGTTCCATGGTACTGAAAGGGTTAAGGGGAGATTTCCACTTGAGGATATTTTTTCTGGACCCCTTTGTTCCTCATGTTTAGTCCCATTGCTTGGAGATTTTAAGACATTTGCCCCCTTAGCTTGGCGATTTTAAGAACACTCGCCCCATGTCTGTCCATTTTAGGACATTTCGTGTTATTTAAGTGTCGATTTTTTTTCTGGCGAGCGATAGCGAGCCTGAAATTTAAGAAGAATCGGCCTTTGGCTGGGAAATTTTCCTACCGAAAAATTTTCACATTTATCTTGAAAGGGGGTCTAGAGGGGGTAACTTCAAAGCTTGATGGAGGTCTAGGGAAGAAATTAAAACCCTCCCCTTAAGGGGATTCGTGGACGGAGGGGAATCGGGGCTCTCCTTCCGTATTTGCTGAAGGGATTTTAGATCGAGGCCGTCTGACCGCGTACTGACGGAGAGGCTTTCAGCAAACTGATCGGGGGGAGTTCCATTGTTCCCCTGTAAAATGTTGTGTGGGAAATGTGGCTATGGAGTGATGTGAATAGCTCCACTCAGGCTTCTATGCTCTTATTTCCTTTATTATTATTATCATCATTATGTTTATTATTAAATATTTATAGAAATTTATTGTGAAAACTAGCATGGGAGAAGGGGAGTGCACCCGATGACTGGAAGACTGGCATAATAGTCCCCCTATGTAAGGGCAAAGGGGAAAGAGGAGTGTGTGGTAACCACTGAGGAACATGTCTTCTAAGCGTAGAAGGGAAGGTATACAGTAGGGTGGTGATTGAGAGAGTGAGAACGGAGAAATGGATAGGCGACGAGCAGGGAGGTTTTAGGAAGGGAAGAGGATGTGTAGATCAGATTTTTACCCTGAATTGTGTTTTAGAGAAATATCTGGAGAAGAAACAAAAGGTGTATGTTGCCTATATGGACTTGGAGAAGGCCTATGACAGAGTGGATAGAGATGGTTTGTGGAAAGTACTTAGAATATACAGAGTAGATGGCAAGTTGCTGAAAGCAGTGAAGAGCATGTATGAGGGTGCAAAGGCGGCAGTACGTGAGGAGAGTGAGCAGAGCGAGTTCTTTGACCTGAATGTTGGTTTGAAACAGGGTTGTGTGATGTCCCCGTGGTTGTTTACTGTATATACGGATGGCGTCATGAAAGAAATACTATCAAGAGCAGTGGATGTTGGTGTATCGCTGAAAAGGGAGGGAAATGACTGGAAGCTACCTATACTGCTGTTTGCGGATGATACAGTTCTGATGAGTGATAATGAATGGGAGTTGCAGGGTCTGGTAAATGAGTTTGGAACAGTGTGTGAAAAACGGAATTTGAAGGTAAATGAGGGGAAGAGCAAGGTTATGGTCTTCGAAAGGGGTGAAGTCACAGAGTGTGAGGTGAAGCTGAACGGTCAGGCTATGTAGATTGTCAGCTCTTTTAAGTATCTGGGCAGTGTGTTGAGTAAAGATGGGACTGTGGATGAGGAGGTGCGGGAGAGGGTGCAACAGGGGAAGAGGGTTGTAGGAACGTTGAAAGCAGTAACAAGAAATAGGGTGGTCAGTATAGAAGTGAAGAAGTCCTTGCATGACAGTGTGGTAATCCCGACACTAACTTACGGAAGCGAAGCATGGACGTTCGGGAAGAGACTCAGACCAAGAGTGAGAGCAGTGGAAATGAGTTACTTGAGAAGTGCGTGCGGACTTACATGGAGGGATAGACAGACGAATGAGGAAGTAAGAAGGAGGTGTGGTGTGGAGGTAGATGTGCTGGAAAGTGTGAAAAGGAACAACCTGAGATGGTTCGGCCATATGGAACGTATGGAAAGTGAGAGAATGACTAAGAGGGTGTACGAGAGCGAGGTGGAAGGACAGAGAGGGAGAGGTGCACCGAAGGAGAGGTGGAAGGATGGAGTGAGGAAGTATATGCATGAAGGTGGTGCTGGTTGGGAGGAGGGGCGTCGACTGACTGGGGACAGAGGTGCATGGGGGCGGTTCGTTCGTGGCCACCCCTTCGGGGATCACGGCGTCAGGCAATAGATAGATTGATAGATAGATTGTTTATAATACAGTTTTCTTCCAACGTATATCATTAAAGCTGTTGACCGTCATATTAATTTATGTGTGTTTTTGTTTTTTGAATAATACATTGTGTCACCTAACAACAAACGAAAAGAAAGTAATTCACTTGGCACAATAAAGAGTTCGTATAAACTTTGTTGTAAATAGTTCAAATAAATTGACTCTCCGAACGATATTTACATACTACATTCTAAAATCAACACCACAATATTTGTTTACGTTCGAATCTGATTATCTTGGCAACAAGTAACGTAACTGAGGCCATGATGATTAAATGATTGTTCTCTTCATAGATTGAGACACGTTGGTCACACAGAAAAACTCACGATAATAATATACCGTGTAAAAAACATGTAGTAAGAATAACTGTCTTATGTAACACAGTAAAGATATACAAATTATTTTGCTGATTGTACAGTATAGTAACTACCAAAACCTAAAATTTATCTCCATATTTGTATTACTCTTATATAATTATGACTTCCAATTAACGAAGCAAAATATGGCCATAATATCCTGAAAGTGTGTTGTCCGAAGCAGCTCTCTTGACATAATTGAATAATGATTTTTGTGTTTGCAACTGTTGTTGGAGTAGAGCTACTGGGACGAGAGCACTTTTCCCGGAACATGACATTATTCACTGTGTTTATACAACCAAATCACTCTTGACCCTTTTTCAAAACATATTCGTTTTGCTAATTACAGATACGTATAGCAATCCAAGTAGTTTTTTCTAGACTGCTTAAATAAAGTTTGTCTATGTTTGATTATTTACAGCAGATCAGGTAGAAATATTTGTAATATCATTTGTAGTAATGCACTTATTCAAATGAAGTATTATATGAGAAACCTGAATTAGTTTTGCAAGAACAAGTCAGAAAATATGTGATTGAATACTTCATTTCACAAGACTGTTAATAATAATAACTGAAAATCAAGATGGGGAATGGGCAAAATATTTTCAGTCGATAATTAACAATAAAAACTGACGAGGACTGTTAAGGATTGTTTAACCCCTAAGTGTCGGGGCGCAACATAAGTCGAGTTTAATAAATCTGGACTATCTGGCGGCGCTCGACATAGGTCGTGTGGCAATTTCAGCACGTAATGTTGCTGAGAGAGAGAGACAAGTGGTGGCAGGAGAGTAGCGAGCGTATGACTGCTCCAGACCACCGCGGCGAACCTACTGACACGAATCCCACCTACTCCCTCCCTCTCTCACTCGCTATATACGGAATTGTATGGGGAAAGTGCCGAATTACATGCTTTTTGCACTCGCGTTGCGCGGCTGTTGCAAGAAAACTAGCCATCATAAAAGGATCGTTATGGTGTCATTGGAAAGCTCTGTTTATGCCCTTTCAGGGATAGATACTTGTTTTACGCTCTGGGTCTTATTTAGGCATGAAAATGATCACGTAAACAGCCCTATTTTGGCTAAAAAAAAAACGCTGGGCGGTACATATAATTAAACCGCCTAGCCCGCTAATAAGGTGTTAAGCATTATTGGTGTAAGTGTTGTGTTAAGGCCGCGTCATATTTTTGCGGTTCGGGTGTATTCGGCCCGATAATCGGGCGACATCGGGTATGATTCTGGTATGTTCGAGTCGTCTAGTCATGCTCTGGTCATCACCCGAATGTTCGGGTGAGTCGGCCAAAAGTTAGTGTATGCGTTAACTTTTGGGAAATCCTCGAGTGCGTTCGGGTCAAAAAAACGTTACAAAATCCTCGAGTCACCTTCGATTTACATTTGAGTCGTATTCGGCTTACATTCTACCATATTCTGATCGCATTCAACCTATTCGGGTCACTTTCGAGTAATTTTTTTTAACCCGATTCATACCAGAATTGATCGAACCTAAGTGGACTTAGACCCGATGATGTAGATCGTAACCCGAATTAGACTCGATGCTCAGTGGAAAATTCCTACATAAACTTGTTCGAAAGTCAACTGTTACTCGATGCTGACCCGAATTTCAGGATGATGACTGGATGGATACCCGAATACTACTAGAAAATGACTCGATGCTTGTCCAACATTCCTAATTAGACTCGATGATTACTCGATCGTGATCCGAATGACTAGAATGTAAGTCGAAGGCTAGTCGAAGCCAAGTCGAATCAAACCCGAACACGAGCCGATGGGGCCAAGGGGTCCCTCGCCCAGTCACTTTGGGGTATTTCAGGGCGACGAAGTCCGGATTCTGGTTGGGGCTCACGTCAGTCGATTACCATATTGTGGAGTATGCATGAAGCCAGGACTACCTTCTCCACGGTACTGGGGTGTACGTTGATGGTAGTCAGTAGGCACCTGAAGCGGTTGGCTAGCATACCGAAGGCATTCTCTACCTGTCTCCTGGCCCTAGACAGTCTGTAGTTGTAGTTTCTCTTGTCATCATCGAGCCCTCGGTGTGGGTGTGGCTTCTGCAACCACTCCCTCATTGGGAATGCGTCATCACCAACCAGAAAGTAGGGCACTGGCTGGTCCTCCCCTGGGAATGGCTCGGGTGGTGGCAATCCTGCTGCTCCGTCCTCCAGGGCCTTCCGGATGTCGGTCACCTGGAATATACCACCATCAGATGCTGACGTTCGCTCCAACGTCAACGTACATAAATGTTCCCAGGTGATCGACTATTGCCAGGAGCACAATGGAGTGGTAGTGCTTGTAATTGTAGTACAAGGATCCGCAGTTGCTTGGAGGCTGTATGGCAATGTGCTTCCCATCAATTGCCCCAATGGTGTGTCCGAAGTTCCACCTATACTTGAAGCCCTTGGCGACCTCCTTCCAACCTTCAGGTGTTGATGGGCACACTATTTGCTCCTCCATGTATTCCTGTATGATTGCCTCACACGTCTCCCGCACTGCCAGTGATATCGTGTTGGCACCTACACGGAAGTTCAGTGCCATGCTCTTATAGGCCTCGCCAGTGGCCAAAAAGCGTAGTGTCATGGCAACTCGCAGTCCGGGCTCCAGGGGTTTCTTCCAGTTGGTCTCGTCCTTCTTGATCCTGGGTGTGACACGTTCGACAATCATATTAAACAGCTCCTCGTCCATACGCAGAAAGTATTTATAGGTAACCACGTCAGTTTCCTGGAGTTTCTTCAGCAACTGGTGGTAGTGTCCGTGTGTCTCTCGCTGTGCCACCCATGGCTTGACGCTGCAGCTTCGGGGTTTCCTTGGTCGTCGTGGCCGTCGAGGTTGAGCACGTTGAGGTTCACGTTCTTTGTCCCTGATGGCGCGGGCAGTAATCTGATATCTGAGGTTGGCATTAACTATCTCCTGCCTTAAGATTGCCAACTCCAATGCCTCGTCATCCATCTCTTCTGGTCGTGATGGGTCCGGGAGGTTGCTTTCCTGTGAATTGTTGCTGTGTTGGGTGCACTCTACAAATGAAGTTTGTGTGAGCACACCCTCTCTTTATATAGTGGGGTGATGCATAACCTCATAATCGTGTCATAATCGACTTATTCTAGTCACGTTCGACTTACATTCTGGTTTCATTCCGGTTGGGTTCCTGACTTCGGGTGGGGTTCGGTTTTCATTCGGTTTTAAGTCGGGTTACTTCGGGTGTGATTCGGTTTTAACTCGGGTTGGTATCGGCTACTCGGGTCACCGTCGATTAGCTTTCGACTCATGGTCGATTCAATTCCGTTCAACTTCTGGTTAGTTTCGAGTAATATACGGGATAACATCGACTCGTATTCGAGACGCATTCGAGTCCCTCGGGTAGCATTCGAATTGCTTTCTAGTCATAGTCGGGGTACGAGTCTCATTCGGGGACTTCGGGTGAATTCGGGTGAAAAGTGCAAGTCATTGCCTTCGGGTTACTGTCGGGTCTCAGTCGACCTCTGTATGACGCGGCCTTTAGTGATGGTTTCAGTAGCAGTAATGTCGAAAGGAAGACAACTAATGAACGGTGATAACAATAGTGTTGGTGGTGGTGACTAAGGTGCTTTTGATGTTGAGGGCAATGGTCATGGTTGTGACTGTGGTGTTGATAGTAATGATGGTGGTGGTGGTGACGATGGTGCTGCTCGATATTGGTAGTGATGGTGATAGTGGTGATTATGGTGCTGATAGTGGTGGTGACTACGGCATTGTTGTTTTTGATAGTGATGATAGTGAATATGGTGTTGATAGTAGTGATGGTGTTACTCATTATTGAAAGTGATGGTGATGGTGGTGATTATGGCTTTGATACTGATGATGGTGATGATTATAGCATTGTTGATATTGATAGTCATGGTGATGGTGTTGATGGTACTGATCGTGGTGGTGACAATAGTGATGATGGTGATTATGGCGCTGGTGGTCGTGATCTTCGTTGTAATGGTGGTGAGTATGGTGTTAATGGTATTGATCGGTGTGGTTTTGGCGGTGGTGTAACAATGGTATTTGTCGAAATGGTGATGATGACTATGGAGCTGATAATGATCGATAATGATTATGGTGTTAATGTTATTGATGGTGATGGTGGTGATGATGCTTTTGGTGTTGGGTTTGAGCATGGAGGTGGCAGTGATGATGTTGATGGTATTGAGCGTGGTGGTGATGGTAGTAATGGTGGTGGTATCAAACGTGTTTGTGGTAGTGGTGATTATGGTGTAGATGATATTGATATTGCTATACCCTGCTCCAAATAGGTAGGCCAGAGATAGATCGTGAACCTTAACCTCTATAACCCATAATGAGCTGGAGCAAATGGGCTGTAAGCTTCCACACCTATTTCCTGACTGACCGTTCCCAAATGGTAGAACTAATAGCTGGCTTACTGTATGTTTGTGAGTTATAGAGGTTAATGTTGAAGAGTGTTGACCTACTTACTTAGAACAGAGCATAATAGTGGTGGTGATTAATTAAGGTGTTGATATTGATAGTAATCGTAATGGTGGTAGTCATTATAGTGCCGTTAGTATTGATCGTGTTGAGAGAAAGGGACATTGAACGCGATGATCATAATAGGGAGAGAATATTAGGATCATTAGCGCCAGGGGTGAATGTAACACTTGTAATTTGGAGCGACAGTGGTATGGGGAGGATAATGGCAGTGATGATTCAGATATCGGTACGAGGAACAATTTGGACAACGTTGCTAGCTATGCAGGAATGATAATTGTGAATTGTAATAATACATCTTGTACTAAATGCAGTAGATCTGATAATGATGGTAGTAATATTGACACAATATAACATAAATGTGAACAATATGTAAGCACTCCTATTACTGTATATTGCATAACTGATTATCTAATTTAAATCTCGTACTAGATTGAACGGTTTAAAATATACTGAATGTAAATATTTTACAGCTTGGTTAATAAAATTTTGTTTAGAAAATACATTAAATTATGTAATCTCATGCACTGAGAATAATACATGTCATGTGTATTTTGGATACCTCCCAATGATTAACGCAGTTTACGAAAGGCACCCCGCTGTCAAAAATTTACATTTACCAATATTATGTTAAACTCTCAGAATACAAAAGAGCACTTCCAACTTTAATGAGCTTATTCAGCAGTAGTCAGAGCAAGCGAAAAAGGTAGTCATCGTATTGAAGTGGTCGGACTGATTTAATTTGTCAGTTCCTGTCGATGTAACCAACCACTAGCCACACACTCGCAGTGTTAAGGGGAGGCTGGCCGTTTGTTTGGTCTATTAATTGATTTATTCATATATGTTTTTACTTTCCTCCCTACAACTCCATCAAGCTTAGAAAAACACCCCCTAGATAAATCTGTGCAGTGCCAAATCAACCAAGACCAACCAAACCAGTGCCAAAGTATAGTAGTAACCTAATTTAACCTGACCTAACCGTATTGGTTGATTTGGCACTGGTTGAGAGCTACTGGTAGAAATGGTCTACTGGTTGAGTTGTCCGGTCACCGTTTATTTCCATTAATTTGTGCTTGATAAATGTTCGAACGCTTGAAATGCTGAAGAAAAACTTTGAACATCATAGAGCCATTAAAATGTTATTATTCGAAAATGTTTGTAAATTAACTCCATTCACCCACGCCTTAAGGGGACCGTCCTGTAAAATTCCCCCAAAAATCGTAAATTTGAAGATTTTACGTTAGATACATACAGTAGAAGGCTGGTCATATATTCCCTCAACCTCACTTCCCAAAGTGATAAATGTGTCATGCACCGCTCTTGGTGGTTTTATGACATGATTGAGAAGATCTAGATAGTGGGCGTCTTAAGGGGAGGCAGACCGTTTTTCTGGACCCTCTTCTCCCTAATGCTTAGCCCCACTAGTTTTGAGATTATATGACGTTCGGCCCATTAGTTTGGCGATCTTAACCCCTTTCGCCCCATTTCGTTGTCAATTTTAAGACCTTTCGTGCCAGTTAGGTGTCTATTATTTCCTGGCGAGCGATAGCGAGCCTGCAATTTTAAGAGGAACCGGCCTTCGGCCGAGAAATTTTTCTACCGAAAAATTTACAAATTTATCTTGAAGGGGGGTCTAGCGGGTGATTTCATACGCTTGATGGAGGTCTATAGAGTATAGAGAAAACTAAAAAAATATGAATAAATTAATTAATGGACCAAACAAACGGTCAGTCTCCCCTTAAGCGCTCCAGCTAGAACGAAAGGAGCCTGCATTCTGATGTGACAAACACACAATGTATATAGCATGTTTATAGTGCATAAATAACTTGATAAATGATATTAATTATTTAACATATTCCAGTAGATTACGTACATGAGTTTCTATTTTACCATTTGACTTAAATAAGGAATGACATCCTATATAATTCTATCACGCATATTCCTACCTCCCTAGTACTCGAAACCCAAGACTCTAGGAACACCTGGGTTAGCTTCTATCACCCTTTTCCTCCATAGCACCTTGAGGAATATGACGCGTTCTAACAGTTTATACTGGTTAACAATAGACGGTTATATTATGCAGTTTAGGAAATATCTCGAGCAAGCAGGAGGATATAGATGATCTCGATTAACCCTCTAACTTCCACAGCTTCTTCCTAATCTTAATAAAATCGTCTAATAATAGCCATAATGAAATACTTGCGTCATCGAATACTGAAAACACTTTATGTCTAGGGTATAGGGTTCCTTTTTCAGGGAGGCATATTTGTTGCTTATTAAATCAATGTAATTATGAAAATGGTTTTGCTAAACAGAAACAAACTACAATCTATATAAACCAACACACTCGTAACTCCCATTATGAATCCAATAATTATTCCTTAACCTGTTCTGGTTATTACACTCTTTGCGCATTTTACATTGCACATATAAGTAATTAAACTATTTAGAAAAAAAGGAGCAAAGACTAATCAACTTTCCAAGTGCATTAATACTCTCCCAAAAATACCTGTACTCTTTTAATTCAGGGAATGTAATTAATATGTATTTAATACCCTTTCATCCCAACACAATATCAGTGGCGAAAATAATCCGATTCATTGAGCAAATCCTTTACTACATAGTAGCTAGAAGCTGTATTAACAAATAAATATAACATCGCATAATCTAATTTCTGCATTTAAAACGTCTGAAATGCATTAAAGAACCGTGCAAAAGTAATTCTCGTAATACACTTTTTTCCTAATGCACACTCGCGGGGATGAGGCACTTGCATACTGGAGAATAAAATCGGAAATGCTTTTCGGGGAGAATAATTAAAGGCATGAATATAAATTAACTCAGTCAGGATTTTTCCAGTACAAGGGTAAGATCAAAGGGACATTGGCAGATGACAGCCAGTGAGAGGGTGCTGAGTGGTCTGGTCTGAGTGCTCCCCGCTGGCTTGGTTCACCGCTGCTCTTTGTCTATGGGGACATCTTGACTAATATATCGTAATTAGGGCAGACATTTAACATTTAGATTATTTCAGAACTAACAAAGGGTTCCGCAAGTAACCGTTAGGGAATACAAAAAGAGAAACTATAGTTTATTCGCTGTAAGTTGGCGAACAATCATTAACTATATCCTCTGTAACTCAAAAAGGGTTAGAACAAATTGGCTGTAAATCTCCACATCTATTCCCTGACTGAATCTTTACAAATGGTATGAAGATTAGTTCGATTACTCTTGTCGTTTTTTGAGTTACAGAGGTTAGAGGTCATGATTTCTCGCCTGCTTACAGCGAATAGACTATAGTATTACACGAATTGCATTAACTAATCACGAAAAGGGATGTCATGAAAAGTATATCATATGGATTTCAGACAATTATTTTTAGACAAATTCGTGTTAATGTATTATAAATTTTAATCATATATATATATATATACCTGTATATATATATATATATATATACAGTATATATATATATATATATATATATATATATATATATATATATAGTATATACTGTATATATTATACAGTATTATTACTATTATAATTATTATTTTAATTATTAGTATTTTTCACGTTGCTGCAATATACAGGACCCAATAATGTTATTAATGTAAATAGTGGTTACTATTACCAGTGGCTCAAATCTATCCTCATTTACTATACGATCTGTGAATGTTATGAAGCGGTTGGTCGGTCGGCAACTTGAGTAAAGATCATACATGATAACTGTATGATTTGTTGGAGGAAGGGTCAGGGATGGGGAAGAAGATTGAAAGGAAAAATTGAGAGGGAATTTTAGGGTTGGCATGATAGGAGAGGAAAGCTGGACATCGAAATACAGTAGTAGTATATGAAGCGTAGGTTGTATTTGTGCAATATGTAACACATAGACGGCAATGCAACTGGCATATATGTATATTAAATGAATAATATTATTTATCCGTAACAATAGGTTTTTATATATATATATAATTTTTATATAGGTGCTCTATAATGAATGCTATATAAATAAACCTTTCTGAAAAGCGTTCAAAGTAATACTCTTAAAATACCTACCAATTTTGTTACATATATGAGTTTTATCAAGCTCAAACAATTGCTGCATTGAAGTCATTAAAGGTCACTCGTCAATTTCCCAATTAAAAATAGCAAACAAGAAAACAATTATAATGATGATGGCCCTTTTAGTTCAACAACGCTTTATTTACTTCATCAATGCTACTGTCAAATGTGTTTACTTAGTTGTGGAAGGATATGATAATAATGATTAGGTTAGATACTAATTATCGTTGCATTCTAACAGGTCGCCCTACACAGGTTGAATAAGATTGTTTGGGCGTACTTGGGGAAACTACTGTAATATGGCATTTTCTGAATAAATAGGTTAATGTTTAAGATTATCTGGGATTTGTCTCTATTTCCTTTATTGCAAACAACAGGAAAGGTGAGAGAGAATCCACAGCCAATGTATTAGATTATTAGACCACTCCAATAGATTCCTCTCTCTCCAACACCCCTTCTCTCCTCTCTACACTCTTCAGAAAAATAGGAAAAGTAGAATGTAGATACGAGGTGCCGTTGTAAAGGCTTATCCCTCAAACCTTCACCTGACCTAGATTATATTTAACCTTATGGTGAGGAATGTGCTGAGCCTACCATCAACACAACAATAAAATGACTGTTGATATGCCAAAGACTACTTGATATAACCACAATATCCAAGATAACTATATTATCTCGATGTTTCATTAAAACAAATTGAAGGTATTCTCTATGATAAAGATTTAGAATATGATCTAATATATAGATCTAGAATATAGGAAAATGCCCTTCTTGTGAATATATTTGCAGGCATATGCATTTGTATCAAGCTTCGTGTGAACCATAGGGAGTATGAGGAATAACTGAGATAGTGTAAACTCCCTTGAGTCCAGCAGGTTCTTTCTAAGATGATAGTCAGAATGAGAGGAAAACGAAAAAGAAAGAAGGAGTTGAAAGCTAAGCCGGTATCACACGAGCGCCATTTCCTTTAACTTTCTTACGCAAATCTAACCGGGTGGCTTCTTAAGTTATCGGATATAAGATTTATGTCTCCTAAATATGTCTATCTTCAGGCTACTTTCCGAAACCAACACAAATTGTCACACAAATATTGCTAAAGCATGTTCCCCATCAACCATAGACGATAAAGGGTTCTATGTAATGCCCCCTTAAGGGGGGATGGTTCACTTTTGGGGAGATTTTTGCATGTATTCATTTTTGTTCTTGTTTCCTCCCTAGACCTCCATCAAATTTAAAAACACATCCATTAGATCCCCCTTCTACATTAATTTGTACATTTTTCGGTAGAAAAATGTCCCAAGGCCGCTTCTTCCAACATTACAGGCTCACTATCGTTTGCCAGGGAAAAAATCGAACCTAAATAGCACGAAAGGTCTAAATATTGACGACGAAATGGGGCGAAAGGTCTTAAAATCGACTAACTAATGGGGCAAACATCTTAACATCTGAAAACTAATGGGGCTAAACATGAAGGTGAAAATGGTCCAGAAAACCGGGCCATCCCCCCTTAAATCGTGTGATGCAGCACCAGGGGAAGGCCGAGCCCGCGGTGCTCTGAGACCGCGGAAAAAAGATCATGGAGGTCAGAACAGTTGGTGGCAAACTATCGTCTGGTGGTGACAGCGACGCTCATATTCCCACCACAAAGTCAATTCTACACCAAAGATGTGTGTGTGGACTCTCTCTCTCTCTCTCTCTCTCTCTCTCTCTCTCTCTCTCTCTCTCTCTCTCTCTCTCTCTCTCTCTCTCTCTCTCTTTTGTTAAAGGTAAAGATTAGCAGCGAAATAGGAAAATATAATACTGCATTACTACTACTATTAGACTATTACTACTATTAGAAAAAGAAGAAGAAGAAAAAGAAGAAGAAAAGGAAGAAGAAAGAAAGAAAGAAGATACAAAAAGAAGAACAAGAAGAGGATAGGAGTACTCTAAATGATGATGATGATGGTATGACTTGTGTACTTACTCTCACCATCATCAAGCTACATCCAACTATCTCCACTGTGATCAATGTTTATTCCTATTCCTTAAAGAGGGAAAACTATCAACAATTACGATGTATATGAGCATTATTGGAAAAGTGATGCAGCTCCTCTCGTTACAGGCCCATATGTGATGGGCTATAACGATATCATCTCAACTAGGAACTATGTTACACAAACACACACACACGCGCACACACACACACACACACACACACACACACACACACACGAGCATTCTCCGGTGTACAATTCATCATTGTTATAACATAAATACTAGTAGGTCTGTGCTCTGTGCAACTCTCCAACCCAAGAGTGAAACGCTATTCTCAGACTTTCTTCTATTCAACTGCTGAGCTCTGGAACTCTCTCCCAGAATCAGTCTTTCCCTCTTCCTATAACTTAAATTGCTTCAAACTCCGTGTGTCCAGGCATTTAAACTCGAACGTCCGTTGATTTCGGCCCTGTCACTCTTTGAAATCTGGGGGAGGCACTCGCTGCAGGCAGTTATGCCTTTTGTCTCCCTCATTCACATAGAAAAACAAAAATAGCGATAACAATTCAGGCTTTTCTAATATAACAGAAACCTGTCTAATGTGGCCCTCATACTACACACTTTACTGATAGCGTCCACCCGTGACTGACTTTCTCATTACTGGGTGCGTAAGCGGCAACATTATGTCAGTTGGGGTAGGTATTGTGTGGTGGGATTTTTTTTTTACGGTTTGGTCTTTTGCTTGACTGCGAATCTACATTATTTTGACCTATGCTTTATAATGTATATTGAATGTCGTCATTACTAAGGGCATCATCAATTAACATCACTTACTAAATTCATTGGAGCATAAGCTTGATAGCAATTATAAACCATGTCAAAATACGTCCTTATGCATTCACCACTCTTGGTGAATGTTTAGCAACAAATTAACCTATTTGGTCAACATGTACATTTTCACGATCAATACCGTGACGTTGATATTGGCATATGCCATAAAACATAATAAGTGTTGATACCTCTTGAACAGTTACAATCGTGACAAATTATAAGTTGTTAAGAAAAATACCAAGCACGTCTTCTCAGAAATTAGTTGGGAAAGTGGAGATTAAATTTAATACCTGAGATTCCATTGAAAGAACATAATTTTTACAAATAATTATAAGCCCAATAACAGAGGACCTGATCAAAAGACGAAAGGTACAAGTTGAAAGCGAATGTGAAATAGCGATGAAAATAGTCAATAATATCAGGATATTATTAAAAAATCATTGATTTTGTCAGGGACATGAGTCAAGGGCCTTTCTGAATACTTGAACTGCTTAAAATAAACCATCGAAATGCATTTACTGGGTAAAATATTTATGAGAAGATTACATTCCTTTCCGGATACCTTTGAAAAGTTAAGACCACACTTTATGTCCTTGACTGTACATCTGAGCTCAGATATTCCGCAACAACATTGGTTATCTGACAACCTTACGAGAAAAACAAATTGTGAGACTTAAAGTGTGATTGGCAACAAGAATACGCAGTGTCAATATACAGTGTTTGTATTCATATTGCATACTCGACATCCAGGTGGTTAACGAATTGGTGCATCCAGGTGTATAATGACAAGAGTCGAAGTCTTGAAAAAAAAAGTATGTATAGAAAACCACAACCAGTTTACCAAGAATAGACAATTTAATCCTTTCATTCAACATACGTTTCGTTAATATTTAATTTCCTTCTGCAGAAAATCTCAACTTCAGAGGTAGTTATTGGATATCGTTTATATCCAAGAGTCTGGTAATAAGATGGAACATTTCTCTATCGGAACCTTAAATAAATATGATGCTTAGTTTTCTAAATGCAATGGTTAAATTAATTGAACATTAACTATTATTGTCACGGATCTATCCCTTACATAGAGGACATTACTTAGATCTGAATAACTGAGTTCTGAGCACCATGCGATTATTATAGACATACTCTAAAATTAGTAGAACTGCATGGCTTACGAGTAGACATATCATAGGCATGCAACATTTTATATATATATATATATATAATTGTCAGTCAGGAATATCGAAATTAATACAACACAGAAATGGATAAGGTTCAAAATGAGAACATATATAATAAATTGCATAGAAGTAACATAACGGTTTCAACCTGGATGCTATAAGTATACATCGAACTCATTTGCCAATCAAATGAACAAGAAAGGGGGGAGAGAGAGAGAGAGAGAGAGAGAGAGAGAGAGAGAGAGAGAGAGAGAGAGAGAGAGAGAGAGAGAGAGAGAGAGAGAGAGAGACGAGAGAGAGAGACGAGAGAGAGAGAGAGACGAGAGAGAGAGAGAGAGAGAGAGAGAGAGAGAGAGGAGAGAGAGAGAGAGAGAGAGAGAGAGAGAGAGAGAGAGAGAGAGAGAGAGAGAGAGAGAGAGAGAGAGAGAGAGAGAGAGAGAGAGAGAGAGCTCCCAACTTCAAATTAGTTATTAGCGCAATTAATTTAAGTAATTAAAAACCCAACAGACTCAGTGCACGATTGGTGCCTGGATGCCTCAAGTGAAAAGATATTTGCAGGATAACTTATAGACGTCGAAGTTCAATAAAAGGAGTCCAATTTATAAATATTTACTGGAAGGACTATCATATAAAGATTGTTTTTCGGTGGTATTAGTACATGTCCAAATAAATTACGTACATAGAACTGTATATATATAACTGTATGCTATGAAGAAAAAAATGCATGTCGTCCAGCAATGCCAATTACGACGTATGTCGTCCAACAAGCAGTAGCGGTGATGTATTATGATACTACTCTTACACATGTACTGTATATTATAGAAGAAGAACAATTTAATACTTTTAAATTAATGATGATACTTAAAATAGGTAGAAACCGGATTATAATGGTCATTACTAGCCTTATTAAAGAATACAAGTAACTAACATAATATATATATATATATATATATATATATACATATATATATATATATATAATATATACTGTATATACAGTATATATATATATATATACATATATATATATATATATATATATATATATATATATATATATTAGAGATGGAACGAATATCAATTTTCACTATTTGCGAATACGAATACGATTTTTTTTTTGTAAAATTCGCGAATACGAATAGCGAATATTTCAATCCTTATTTCATCCTTCAAGAACTGGTAATTATTTTATGTCACCAACAAACGTTAATTAAATTACTATGAAATTAATTACCAGAAGTTAATGACGATGTGAATGTGTAATTTCTTAAATAGCATAAATTAACTGTATGAATTAATGTTTAATAGGCCTATATTGTAAGAATTCAGCCATAGCAAATTGAATAATTAAAATTAAATCCATTCAATTTTCTATGTTTCCAGTCATCAGTCCCAGTGTTGCCGCGTTGTTGGTACTAAAGTACCAGATTTGGTACATTTGACTCTCTCAAGTACATTTTATACCTTTTCCAATTAAATAGTCCATATCTGGTACTAAATACGAAATCAGTGAGGAAATATGATGGAATAGATTTTAGTAACATGATATTACATTGGATATGTCTGAAATGGCAATATTACGACAGTTCAAATGTCCAGGTCCAGCACACCTTCGTTTACCGGGTAGTGATTCCACTTTAGAATAATTTGGTACTTTTCACTAGTTTGATCTGGTACTATTAAATACAGTTAAGTAGCAACACTGCTCAGTCCTCCTTCATTCCACTTTAGCAGCCCCAACGCACATCTACACTGTTATTTATTCGTTTGTGTTAACTTTAAAATTTAATATTTAAATTTGTTTTATATATTCTATTGGTTTCGTGAACATATTCGCATATTTGCTAATAACTATGAATGGAAATGCGAATACGAATACAAATACGAATACGAATATTGAAAACATAGCGAATATTCGGACACATGAATACGAAACGAATATTAGGTCCATCTGTAATATATATATACATACGATATTGTAAAGACTATTTACAACACGTAACATACTGTAAGTATAAACACTATATACGCTTACAATATTAGGTCCATAAATAAATACAATACAGTATATTCAATACAACATAATTTTGCGTATGTATTTACTAAAATCCAAAATACCGTTCACACAACAAAAAACATTTACATAGCGTTAATTAGTTAGGATCCCGGATCACACCTTCTAATATTAGGCCAATTATTGTTACATAATTTATGTAATACAATTTCAATATCGCCATGTATTTACTAAAAATTATAATACCATCATTACAACGAACAACAACAAAATACAAATAAATACAATAACACTTAAAACACATATAATAGTAAATTATAACGGAACCCAGAACACACATCTTACAATATTAGGCCCATTAAGTGAAATAATTAGGTGGTCGGCCAGCGGAGTGCCTCTTCCTACGCCCGGATGCCTCAAACAAACAAACAACAACAACAACAACTTCGGTGTTTGTTAGCCCGCTGCCAGAGTGGGCCGAGGGATAGAGTTTGTTGTTGTTGTTGTTGTTGTTACCGGGATTTATTTTTGTTTTTGTCGAGAGAGAGAGAGAGAGAGAGAGAGAGAGAGAGAGAGAGAGAGAGAGAGAGAGAGAGAGAGAGAGAGAGAGAGAGAGAGAGAGAGAACAAGATTTTACGCTTTTGGTTGATGCAATGTTTTTTGACAACTTAAGATCATTGCTAGGCTGGTGTATGGAAAAAGGAACAATGTGCGAGGATAGACCCTTTCTATGGCAACGTCTCGGTATATGCAAGGCTTCTTCGGATCCCAGTTCAACATGAAGAACTGAACATATTTCATAACATAGGCAACCTTCGATAAGTATTTCTCGTTCAATAACGTTGGGGAGTGTGTGTGTGTGTGTTTTTTTTTTTTTTTTTTTTTTAGCTCCCTAGAACTCAAGCTTAAATCAATACCCCAAGGAACCCTGTCGAGATATACTTGCATCGTAATTTTGTTGGTAAAAAGTGTCCCGACAAAAGGCCGGTTCCTACTAAATTGCAGGCTCGCTATCGCTCGCCAGGATTTTTTTGTTTACACGTAAATGTCACGAATGATTTTAGTATTGACAAAGCAATAGAGCGAAAGGGCTTATAATATCAAACAATTAATACAACAAACATCTTAACATCTTAAAACTAATAGGACTAAGCATGGGGGAGAAGGTGGTCCACAACAAGAAAGACAGATAAAGCAAACCCTCAACTCTTATCTCCATTTACTTTGGCTTATTGTTGGGTGAATGGATATTTGACTATAGTTAACCCTTTCGATCAGTATTTGATGACGTATGTGTAATTTATATTGTCGCTAATATATGACAGTTGCATTTAGCTCAAAGGGGATCATTCTTAATCAAAGGGGTAAATGATAAATCAATTAATTAATCATTGTCTTTCGAAAACTTAATAAAGTCATCGAATGATAACCAGAATATAATAAAAGTGTATTAGTAGTATTAAAAAAAAAAAAAAAAAAAGCCTCCTAAATGTTTGGAGATGTCTATTCTCCATATACCGAAGTGTCTCTAGATGGAGAAGTGAACGTTTATCTTTATATTTCCTTGTTAGTGAGCTGCTGCCAGCAAGACCCGGGGCGAGGGGGTGTACAGTAAGATATATAGCGAGCGGATGGGTTTTCCTAAATTTTACACTGCAATTTTCAGATGTTTGGCCCCGCTTATATGACAAATATATTTGGGTGAGCGATAGTGAGCCTGCAATTTAGTGAAAACCTGCCGGAAACTTTTTCTACTGAAAAATGTAAAATGTATAGCTTATAGGGGTTTTGAAGGCTTTTCCATTTTTAACGTGAAGGAGTTCTGAGAAGGTATTGTTAGAAAGATGCTGACAGCAATACCCGGGGCAAGGAACCGCAGAGTAACATACTGTATATTTGTTTGGGGGCTCATAGGTCGTTTACTTTACCTGTAAGTGAGGGTAAACTGTAGTATGTATCTTCTTATATTGAAAACAAAGATGGGAGGGAAGGTATATATATATATATATATATGTGTGTGTGTGTGTGTGTGTGTGTGTGTGTGTGTGTAATAATAATAATAATAATAATAATAATAAACGGTTTATTAAAGAATGGCAGCCTCATGAGCTGAAAATACACATTTTACAATTAGTGGATGAACATGAGATGTACAGATATGAAAATGGTAAGCTCAGTTTACAATGGGTGAGTATAATATACTTTACATTAAAACAAGAAATTAATACAATAATTATGCTAGTGCAAAATACAAATTATCATAAATTAACCATGAGAGTAAGTGATTTACAGTGCATATACAGTACACATTTATTTTACTCATATATATATATACAGAGCATACCTATATACGCATACGTACACACATAAATACGCATACATATACAATAAGGAGAGACAGCTGGGGGGAATTATAGTATATGGGACATTCTTCAGTGTAGGTGAGTGTGTGTGTGTGTGTGTGTGTGTGTGTGTATGTGTGTGTGTGTGTGTGTTTGTTTGTGTGTGTGTGTGTGTGTGTCATAGAATACTCTCAGCCGGGCTCGAGCCTCGAACCACAAACAGTATACACTATAGACACACACATATATAGATAATTAACACATACATACATACACATATACGCACACATACATACACATATACGCACACATACATACACATATACTGTACATACATATATAAGAACATAAGAACATGCAGTAAGTGTGCACATGCCCATATACATAAACGCTCACGTATGCAAACAAACATACATACATACAAAAACTGTTCTGATAGGGTCAGGTGAGGCTAATAATGGGAGTTAAATCCTTGGGAGAGATTAAATGAGGGAATTGGAAAAGGGTTAATGGGGCAACGGACTGTAGGTCAGGTAAAGCCAATTATAATGGAATGTCAAACGTCGGAAGAGATCAAATGAGGAGTTTGAAAAGGGTTAAGGCGAAATGGCCTACGGGTCCGTACAGGTAGGGTCACGTAAAGCCTACTACAATGGGAGGTTATCCTCGGTAGAGAACAAAAGAAGAATATAAAATAAGGAGAGACAGCTGGGGGGGAATTATAGTATATGGGACATTCTTCAGTGTAGGTGTGTGTGTGTGTGTGTGTGTGTGTGTGTGTGTGTGTGTGTGTGTGTGTGTGTGTGTGTGTGTGTGTGTGTGTGTGTGTGTGTGTGTGTGTGTGTGTCATAGAATACTCTCAGCCGGGCTCGAGCCTCGAACCACAAACAGTATACACTATAGACACACACATAAATAGATAATTAACGCATACATACATACACATATACGCACACATACATACACATATACTGTACATACATAAATGCACATATACATATACACACACACACATAAACAAACTCAAGCAAATACACACATATATTCTATTACACACACGCACACACACTTATGCATACAGTACATTATTAAAGGAGGGCGCGTATATATGGTGTGACAGGCCGGCATTACACATTATTAATAATATTTACAATGGTTGGGATAGGACTATTTTTGTATCTGTCAGTTCTTGCCCTTATTGGTTGGAGTGTGTTGAAGTGTCGAGCTGCACGTGTTGGTCTAGGGGCGTCTGGTGGAAGTAAGTTTCTGTGTCGTGGGTGAACAAGTAGCTTAGATGCAAACTGCTTGAGTGTGTTGTAGTGGTGGGTTGAAAGTGCAGGTATGCTAAGGGTGGTGAGAGCTTCCTCGTACCCTGGGTATGTGCCACCCAGGATGATCCTGCATGCCCTCTTCTGCACTCTCTCCAATTGACGTTGTTGTGTCAGGGTTAGAGAGGAGGACCAGGCGGGAGAGGCGTAGGTGAGCTTAGGGAGTATGAAGATGTTATATATACTCTTCAGCTCATTCTCCGGCGCCCCCATGGATCTCAGCCGCCTTAGCATAAACAACTTGTATGTGGCGGTCCTGACTGTGGTAGACACATGTTTCTTCCAGTTCAGCTTGTTGTCCACAGTGATTCCGAGGAGTTTGGTGGACTCAACAAGCTGAAGGGGATGAGGACCAATTGTGACAAGATTTGTGTAAATATAATCTAGGAAGCTAATAAGACAGTGAGTGGTGGAGGAGGTTTTTACGTTGCCAAACTGTTGGGGATCTATTAAGTGACGGATTTGTGAGTAAGCCCAGGTGAATACAAAGTCCTCACAGATTAGACTAGGGATGGGCGTTATGGCAACTGGTCTGAGTTCATTAAGAGAATGTGGGGAGGGGGTTTTGGGAATTGGAGTGACGTATGAAGTTTTCCAGTCTGCAGGGCATTTACTTTGTCTTAAGGAGGCATTAATTATCGAGCAAAGGAGGGTGGCAAATTCAACCGAAAATTCTTTGTATATTTTCATGGGTAGGTCTACTGGGGTTGTTGATCTTTTTTATTTGAAACTGGAAAGCTTTGTGGCCACTTCATATTCTTGAATAGTTACTGGGGGGGAAGGGGATGGGAGGAAGGCAGGGAGGTTGGTGCGGTCTAGTTTGGGGAGGGTCTGGCATATGGTAGAGAAGTGATTATTTATCAGTTCAGGGGCATCTTCACGAGGGACATGGGAAACACAGGGGATCGAAGGAGTCCCACTACTTAAGCCACAAAGATTCTTAATTTTAGAGTACCACTGACTGATATTGGTTTGTTTTAAATGATGAATCTTTGTAGGGTACGAGGACTTCTTCGCCCAACGGATCTCCCTTATCACAATGTTGTGTGTGTGTGTGTGTGTGTGTGTGTGTGTGTGTGTGTGTGTGTGTGTGTGTGTGTGTGTGTGTGAGTGTGTGTTCTGACGCTAGATTGCCAGAGCAAGTTACACAATTGTGGATCAATTACACTTATAAGCCTTACTGATTTAATTATTTTGTATTGGATATATTTGGCATTTAAACAAGAACGTTTAATAGGGTAATTGTCTCATTTCAGTAAATTCCCAACCATTAACCATGATTCGAGGTTAAATGAGGTGCGTACATTTACGGTCACTAATGTTGAATTTTAATTTCTATCCAACTCAAGTTATAGTTAACAAATTTGCTAGATATTCCTAGTTTGTATTATCTCATTGTATCTGCAAGTAGCATTTAATTAGATGAGACCATGATTTCTTTAATCAATTAATCCTTCCCCTTCTTCCACGATTGCATTCAACTTGACAATTTCCTGCTAGAACTAAAGGGTTATGAGGCACTGTTCATTAATTGAATATAATATTTAAAATACATATCAGAAAACATATGTAAAAGTAGTAATTTAATTGAAAAGTTTAATGTTCAAGGAGGGGTAGCCACTAGTCTAACTACATATTTGATGCCTTGTCTTCCAAGTACCCGAGAGAGGGTCACTGGACAATTTAAACACTACACCATAATTAACTAATAATTCAACCAATATTTCTAGGTTAGATTAGGTTAAATAAACTTTCAATTCGATTTACAATTCAATTAATAACATTGTATTGTCATAATTGTACTGGATAATGCAAACATATAATTTGACATTACAACTAATTTACATTGCGACAATGAACATTTGATGCCATGTGGCATATGTGTCCTCATGTTTATGTGTTACACTAATGATGTAAGTAAACAAAAACAGGAGAGAAAATAGTGCACCGAAAAAGAAGATAACAAAGAATGAAATACAAATAGATGTACAAGGAATCCAATTATCATTAACAACATTTTAAAGTTATTGAACACTATATGCTCATACTCAAACCAACAAACTTATGAAATGTAATTGATAGATAACCTTTAAGTCTCTTTTAATGCTAATCAAAGCTAAACTGTGTATCTATTTTATCCATCATGATGTTCCAGATGTATACGTCTTTGTTTTTAAGTGTTCTTTTCATTACGTTCTAGCCACAGGAGTATGTAGTTTATGACTGTCTAGTAGTTTTACAAGTTTAAGTATGCATATTTCTTGTCCGTTAGCAGTTTATAGGGTGGTGATACTTTAGAATTCCAAATAGGGGCTCGTTTATTCCGTATTTGTTGTTTTTTACTAATTACTATTGCATATTAAATTGAACATACCGTTTCCGTATCTCTCCAAACAATAATGGAGGTTTTGCTTCTATGGCTTCTGTATATGGCTGTCAATCAGGTGAGTATTTCAACAACTATGACGTTAAATCAAAATTTTATTATCATCAACCCCCGGTGTGTTTTTCAGAAAGTTCCGTGTTCTTCCTTAGTGAAATATAATTGCCTAGTGCTAGTCAGCATAGTGCTATTTTACTGTCTCCATCTGTGTGTATGTTAATAATAATGCGTGAGTTAATAATTTCGTAACTAATTAATAATCTTAAGGTAAATATATGTCTAGAAACGGGCTTGAAGACAGTGATGGTGAGTGTCCCATCCCCAACGTACACCTCGGGAAGAAAGGAAGGATAAAGAGAGAGATAGAGGAAGTGGGCACACAATGAGCCTGGTGATGGCCAGGGTGCTTGTGACTATAGAGCGGCCCGGACCACACC
The DNA here is from genome assembly GCA_032716605.1 of Paralithodes platypus. Taxonomy (NCBI): domain Eukaryota; kingdom Metazoa; phylum Arthropoda; class Malacostraca; order Decapoda; family Lithodidae; genus Paralithodes; species Paralithodes platypus. Next base: position 129,394,678 of record CM064487.1, read on the forward strand.
AGGAAATGACATCCTTGCAGTCTCTTGGCTGGGTATCCTTTCTTTGAATATAAACACCAAATAAGAAGGAGCACTTTATTGACAACATTTCACAGATAGCTTCTTCAGGTCACTAAAGAAGCTATCTGCGAAACGTTGTCAATAAAGTGTTCCTCCTCATTTGGTGTTTATATTCACTCTGTCAACTTGTCTAAGTTATTTCAATATCCTATCTTTGCCAGTAACAGTGGTTGGATATAACCCCTTCTGTACCGTCGACGTCTTTTTAATTTATTCCAGTTATAATTAGACGAATTTGTATAGCTTAAGAAGGATCTGTGGTAGTATAAAGGGTTAAGTGAGATAGTTCGAAGACTGTTAATTGCTAGAGGCCCCTTTTAACATGCCTAAAATCTTCTAATAGCCAGAATAAAAGTAAGAAGATGGCTCCGGTAACGAAGGGGTTAAGGGTTTGGGCTTCATAGATTTCATGGCCTTTAATTTATCTTACTTACTGATAGCAGATAGCCTACCATGGCGCTAAACTATCCAACAATTTACCTAAGGCCATATAATTCAGACCAACTACAAGCAGCTTCAACGCAACTTAGAGCAACATTTACTGGATACCTTTAATGCCGAATAAGTACTGATTGTCCATTACATGAATTCCTCAAAATGTTCTTAATCTCGTGTTTTGAATATAATCTTGTTCACTAGATTCGTAACAAAATCTAGTGAAATGCAGTAGACTTTCAAACATACATGCATGCAACCGAACAGTTTCTGATACCACCAGACAGAGTTGTGGTTTCTCTTAATGTATGGATTGAGAAACCATAAGTTCAAATACCAGTGTATTAGGGTGCTTTAGTTTTCTCGAGGACGTCACCCTCTTCTTCCGACCTCACTCCCACCTATTGGGACTTTTGGGCATTAGGTAAAAAGGGAAAAATGGACGAAAGTGAGGTTGAGATGTCTTATGAAGTGTTATATATATCTATGATGTAATTATACAATAACATTTAGACTTGTTAACTTGTATAGGTAAAAATATATATAAACTGTACCTGTTTGCATCATTAAGTGATTGGGTAATATCTGGTGGATTGAAAGTCACACATGGAAATAATTAATTGTAATTAATTATCCACTGATATATAAATTAAATACAGGAGGTGTTTGGCAAGATGGCAGAGAGCTAAGGTGTAAATTGGAGGGACTGGAATTCAAGAGCCCAAGATATTATGAAGCCGGGCGTTTATGAGGAGGTGATATTCAAGTCGCGCAATTCTACGGAGTTTTAACAGGTATATATATATATATGTATATGCTATGTGCGCTTATACGATATGATAGTTCTAACTCCGATTTGTATTATTCATGAATATGAGACATCAATATTAACTACAAAACTAGACTAAAATGGACTGAGAGTCAAACGTTGAACAAATGTGTATAACATAAAATAAACCTGCCACAAACAATCATCCAGTCAAGGTCACCCACCCATAAATGTACACACACTAACACACACCTACTCTGTCACACGGATATGCACCCAGAAAACACACACACACACACACACACACACACACACACACACACACACACACACACACACACACAAAATACCACATAAACGCACACTCATCAACACACATACACACATACATACATACACACCCACCATTTTATTTCATAATTTCTTTCATATTCTTCCCGCACCATTATTTGAGCGCTTAAGTAATCATAATTTATGCACTTGGAAAAGCCTCGAGAATAAATTTATCGCAACTTCCTTCACAGGCTCCCTGCCAGGAAAGAAATTCTTAGGGAAATACAGATATTGCCTTGATCAGCTTTCTGTCACATTCTTCTCGACTTTATCAGGTCCTTGCATCTCCCTGAAGAAGGTGTAGTCAAAGGAAACTGGGAGCGTTTCTCAATAACAAGCTCCAAGATGATGCGCTTCACTAAGGAAATATCTGTTGCTGCACTTATCATTTCATGTCATTTTTATATTGTTTATCATATTCATTATTTATGCTCATAAATTGACATGGTAATGTTGTTTAAAGTTGCCAAGTTTATTTTCATTATTGTTTTAGTAATCTAACTGACACACATACTTCCCAGTAAGACAACTCGTCTACTGATTTCATGAATACAATAAATTGCGTCATCTCTATGAATACCCAATAAGGGGAAATTTGAACCGAAGAAAATTTGCGGTTTGGATTAAGACTTAAAACCACGTCTGTAAGCCGTAAGACATATATCCTGACACAATTTGAAACCTCGAAAAGCAAAACGAACCTCCGAAATTAAATCATTAGGTCAAACTAATAACGAAATGCTCGATTTACTTCGGGATAGCTTCGAACTCTTAAGGTCACGATCATGCCCTAAAGTGTAGCTAATATGCTACATAATCAGTACGTATGATTTCCTTCAAATGATGATATACCTGTAAGATCCAGGACAGACACTTAATTTCTGGTGGCTCAAAACTGTAGAGTACCATTGAACCCTTTGAAGATTGTGACGCATTTTGACAGATAATTCTGGCTATCATTAGACGATTTTATACAGTGTAAGAATAAGCTGTGGAAATTATAGGGGAAACACTATCTCAATTAACCCTCTGAGTTCCATATACCCTTCCGAATTTGAATATATGCGTCTAATAATAACTGGAAAACAGAAAAGAAATGCGTATTGGATCTTCAAAGGATTAAGTTGCTATAACGTTTCCTTGACAGTTCCCATGCGTATCAAATAGCCCACTAACATCCAATACTCAAAATTATGTTACGGAGGAGGCTAAGTTTCCACCATTGTTGTGGGCTGCTACACCATCTATTGATTACAGGTATTTAAGGGGGGATGGGCGTATATAGTTCCCCATTTACTGTATATATACCGTGTTATCATATGTTTTAGTTTCCTCCCTAGACCTCCATTAAGCTAAATAACCCCCCCCCCCCATACCCTCCTTTAAGATATATTTGTAAATTTTTAGATAGAAAAATGTCCCGACCGAAGGCCGATTCCTCCTAAATTGCAGGTTCGCTTTCGCTCTCCATGAAAAAATCGACACCTAAATTACACGAAAAATCTTAATATTGAAAACAGATGGGGCGACAGGTCTCAAAATCGCCAAATTAATGTGCCGAACGTCTTAAAATATCAAAACTAATGAGGCTAAACATAAGGAAGAATGGGGACTAGAAAATGGACCCATCACCCCTTTAGACTTAAATGGACCCATCACCCCTTTAGACTTAAATGGACCCATCACCCCTTTAGACTTAAATGGACCCATCACCCCTTTAGACTTAAATTGCTTCAAACTCCGTGTGTCCAGGCATTTTGGCTCGAACATTCCTTGATTTTGGCCCTGTCACTCTTTCAACTGGGGGAGGCACACTTTACAGGCAGTGCTGCCTTTTGTCTCCCTCAACCACATAATTATGACAAAAAAAAATCAGACTGACAGGGAACCGGTATGATTCTCGCCCAAGTGAAGTGTCGAGCACGTCAAAATGGAGCTTAAAGGGGGATGGGCCGGTTTTCTGGACCACTTTCTCCCTCGTCTTTAGCCCCATTAGTTTTCAGATGCTAAGAGTTTTGCCCCGTTAGTTAGTCGATTTTAAGACCTTTCGCCCCATTTCTTCGTCAATATTTAGACCTTTCGTGTTATTTAGGTGTCGATTTTTTTCCTGGCGAACGATAGTGAGCCTGTAGTGTTGGAAGAACCGGCCTACGGCCGGGGAATTTTTCTACCGAAAAATGTACAAATTAATCTAGAATGGGGATCTAATGGATGTTTTGTTTTAATTTTATGGAGGTCTAGGGAGGTAACTAGAAAAATAATGAATACATGCAATAAACGCCCAAAAAGTGAACGATCTCCCCTTAACTTATCGTGCAAATGAAGAGATAACTGGCACCCAAATTATATGTTTTTTTTTTCTTTTTCGCTCAAATGAAGTGCTTAATCGCCCAAATGAAATGCGCCCGCTTATTTAGTTACAGAGTTTAGGACTCATATTTTCTGGCCTACTTATAAAGAACAGACTATAGTACGTATTGTTTCACGTGGTAGAAATCGCTAACTCTGGATATCCCGAAAATTATCGTCATGGTTTTCGGTTTAATCTTGATTTTGACTGTACATTAAGTTATTTTAAATTGGTTAATAAATTATTTAGTATATAAATTGTATTCTCCCTAACACCATTAATGGAGTGGAGAGTGAATAATGGTGGCCTCAAGTTAGGAAGATGCATGAATACTTAAGGCAAGAAGTGTGTTTATATTATTTAGTAATATATTTATATATATATTTATTTGTTTATATATCCATTTTTCTTAGTTGGTTCAAGACCACCCTTCTAGATAAGTGTGTGCATTTTGCAGTAGAAGAATGCCTCGGTCGAATGCCGGATCCTCTTAAATTGCAAGCTAGTTATCGCTCTCCAGCATAAAAAAAAAGAAAAAAAAAAAAAACGACACCTAAATGGTTAGACAACAAAAATATAATATTGGGGATAATGCCTTAAAGTCGGCTATCGCTAGCATGCAAACAAATTGTCAAACTAATGGGGCAAACGTCGTAACACCTTGAGGACCATGACGCGTTTTGACAGTTTATTCTGGCTGTCATGAACGATTTGATACAGCTTAGGAGGGATATGTGGGAATTAGAAGGGTAAAGACTGTCTCAGTGAAACCTCTGATTTCCGTAAGGTAAGCCCTTCCTAATATACGTAAAATTGTCTAGTACTAGCCTGAATAAACTGCCACAAGCGTCATTAATAATGGAGGGGTTAACATTTCAAATATATTGGGGCTAAGCATGAGGGAGAAGGTGCGTCCCACTAAAACCCCTTCTAATATACTGTATAAACAATGTACCCCACCCGTCAAAGATCTTATAATAGGGTGTTGGGTGAACAATGAGGGCGTGATGTCAATGTTACCATGGCGACGCTTGCTGATGACACTTGGCCCTGGGTTTTTTACTGCCACAGTCGAGGTTCTTCTTCTCTCTCTTCCCGTCTGGCACGATGGTACAGCGGGATTCAGTAGTTCCCCGACACCCTTGATGACAAAGTTCGTAGCTATAAAACCCCTTGAGGATTATGACGGGTCTTTGACAGCTTATTTTGGTTATTATAAGACGATGTTATTGAAATTAGGAAGTGTATCGTAGTCAAGGGGTTAATAGAGATAATGTTTTACTCTTCTGATGCCCACAGATCCGTCCTAAGTTGTATAAAATCGCTTACAGCTACCCAAATTAAGACGGCTCAAGCGCGTCATGATCCTCTAGGGGTTAAGACGAGAACACATATTTTAGCAATTCTAAGTTACTTGGAGTCGTGAAATAACGGGGATATTTATTTTTATTTCCGCTGTAAAGATAGTCAGAAATTCACACAGTTGCTCAATAAAGTCGTCGCCAAGAATTTGAATTTGGGTGTATTGGAAGTATTTGAATTTGGGTGTATTGGAAGTATTTGTATTTTCCTGAACCCCTTCTTCATGTTTATCCCCATCATTTTTCAAATGTTAAGACTTTCGCCAATTTCTGTGTCAATATTAAGATCTTTCGTGGCAATTAGGTGTCAATGTTTTCATGGCGAGCGATAGCGAGCCTTCAGTGTGGGACGAACCAGCCTTCGACGGGGAAATTGTTCTGCCGAAAAATGTACAAATATATCTCGAGGGGGGTCTTTGGGATGTGTTTAATTAAGCTTGATTGATGTCTATGGAATGAACTGAAACCAATATATATATACAGGTAATAATAACAAATAAATACATAAATAATATAACACCCCCTTAACCCATTCTGTACGGTCGGCATATATTAATTTTAGTCCGGCTACTATCAACCGATTTCATTCAGTCTAGACTCTAGAAGGACCTCTAGCAATTATAATGCATCGAACTGCCTCAATCAAGAAATCGTCTAAATATTGCTATAATAATATAGAACAGACGCCGCTGGTACAAAAAGGGTTAATGTTACGAATCGTTTCATCTCTGCTCCATTAACCCGTTGACTGTCGGTAATTAAATAAGCCGACACAAAATTGGTGAAGTTACCCAGAGTGAAAGGATAGTGCCGTATTGATTTACAAGTTGTATGTATTCTTTATTTATCTAGATTGTATACAGAAATATCCGAATGGCATACATTTACCCTGTCGGGTTATTTGATGCTCAGAATAATAGTGCACACACATACACCATCTCGCACACACAAAAACAGGCGCCCCCCCCCCCCCCCCCCCCCCCCACACACACACACACACCACCGTACAT